>CM056720.1:66877347-67165490 GCA_029844215.1 Przewalskia tangutica
TAGACTCCAGAAGTCAAAACATCGTCCAAGTAAAAACCATGTTCGGCTAATTACACCCGCGTCCGCCTACCTTTGCGTGATTTATATATATTTTAAAATATCATGCTGCAAGAGGATAGGAAGTTAATCACATGTTCTCCTCGGCGAAATCCACGCTTCGCCAAGTCGAATATGTCGCGCACGTTGGTAGTATCAACCTATATTAGTCAAATACGTCTATCAACGCTTCAGACTACTCTGTAGGAATATTCTAACAGGTTCTTAATTACTCAAATTGGGCAAGATTTCCTCACCTCGATGATAAATACTACACAAGTTCATCAGAATACAAATCTATGTAAGCCTTCAATCTTCTTAATATTCTTCATGTGATTTGGTTCAATTCTCTTCTTTAATATCCTTATATATCTTATACTTAAATCTAAACTACTCTTATTTGTAATTCCAATTACAATAGAAGGATAAGATTATTTACCTCGATAAGCCTAAAATTATCCAAGATATGTTTCCATCCTGAGCAAGGTTTAGCTCCTAATCTGCACGCCCGAGCAGCTCCAAGAAACCCTTAGAAGTTTCTAAACAACTTACTAATACTTCAACCAACTATGAAGATTTTTCCTAGGGTTTCGCTTTGTGACTAATGGAAGTATAGTAGTATTTTCCTGCTCTAAGTATGTGAGGTAACTTTGGAAATACTTTACAAGGATTGGCTAAGGTATTTGGGAATAGTAATAATACTTTTGAGAGATTTCTCTACCAAAAGGGGGTGTTGCCAGAGCTCTCAGAGGAGTAGTGGGACTTGACTAAAAACTACTAAGCAGAGGGAGGATTTGAGACTTGGAAAATGATTTGTGGATGAAGAATTCTTGCACCAAGGGGTATTTATAGGACTACCAAGGGACAAGATTAAGGCAAGTGGAGGGCAAGTGGAGGTGTAGATTTGCACATGTGGCCTTATCCATCTACTCCACAAATATCACAAAATATCCTACTAATCGACTAATGTTTAAGGCCTTTTCTTGACAAAAGCGTGCCAAGAATTGCCTAACCAAATCGGCACTTGAGGGTGACAAGTGTCGCTCTCGTTGGTCCAAAATATTTCATCTCTAAAAATTCGCAAAAAATAAATTATTGAACACGCAAAATTCCCTTACAAGGTTCGGAAAATTTTCACCTGAAACAATCTTCTTCGCTAGTTGGTACAATTTCATTCCTTATGTCTACTTAAGGCTTGAACTTTTGTATGCACGTCCTCACATACATACTCGTGAAATACGGTATAACAATTGATGCAGAAATCAAATTGCCTTTCATTAAATCAAGTCATTTATCCTTATTTATCTTTCCATAAAGCTAATATAACCAACTTCCCATAAAGTAGTTATATTAACTTTATACCTTAGCGAATTACAATTTCCTATCCAAGGACTTATACGCTAAAACGAAACAAGTATCAATACTTTAAAACACTTCAAGACCTTAACTTTGAAACTTAAGACATCCATACTTTAATGAAGTGAGTTAATCCCCAACTCACCCAACTTACCATTCTTAAAACAAGCAAAGATATCAAAGTCTAGTACGTCACCGTGCTATATAAGTCAACCATTCATGCTCAAAAGATAGGAAAGTTCACATACCTCTTCGGTCAATCCACTTGCTAAGTACAATATTCCGCCCGTAGTATGTCAACCTATAATGTCCACAATACGCCTATTAACGCCTTACATGAAACGTAGAATATTATAAGTGCAAGTTCACTAAATTCTACAAAAATCGGATAACACCTCCTTTGTTTCTACAAACTTTGCCACCTTTTTCAAGGCCGAATTAACAACCAAACACGCCACATTTAAGGCCCAACAATGCAATTAACACCAGGGATTACACGCCTACTAGACGTAAAATTCGCCCACAAATGATATCAAACTAATACAAACTACTAGGCCAATTGCAACTTGAGATACAATAACACCAATTCTTATCCAATTTCCTTTTCAATCCAAGTTGTTAGCATAACATGATATCAAGTCGCAATCGATTATAACTACTATAATCTTCAAGTAACATCACGCATTCTAATTAATCACCAAATCAGAATCCAACTTCAAATGGTAATCCAACTTCAAATGGCTTATATGACATTTCGGTTTTAGGCTACAATAATCCATAACATTTATGAAACTTCAACACATATATTTCATGCTAGCAAACATGTAAGGCTAACAACAATATATAATCTCAGAAACTTTAAGAGATAAGATTATTACCTCAACGAGTCTTAGTACAACTTCAAATCAAGTCTCTCCTAGCAACTTAGGCCTCTTCTAGACACTTCAATCCGCCACTTGAGACCTTTTATAATATCACAAACAAGTTTCCTTTAATCTTCCAATCAAAACCTAGAAAAACAACTAGGTTTTCACTTAAACTAATACTTAAAACTATATTTTTCCGGAATTTTTCTATTGAGATACCCTTACAATACCCTCATGAACCTTGGTTTAAAGTGTGGAGCTTAATGGACAACTAACAAATAAAATTCTTTTGTCAGTGAACCCGGTGAGCACTATGAAGTGTTCTTCAAATTTTCTTGAAATTTAGCTAAGTGTGGAGCTTGTCTTGCTACTAGTACTACTATATAGTAACATGGAGTGGTTGAGATTAGCACAAATGCTGTGGCTTAGATGGTTCTTTTAAATATCAAGACTTGTGGTCCCATTGACTAAGTCAATTTTATCAAGCTCTTCAACTTGCAAGACTTTGTCATCCTAACAATGGTCAAATGACCCTTTTGGCCATGCTTAATTTCGCCCAAGACTACATAAGGGGTGACACGTGTCGCCTCCCATTCACAATATTACGCTTTCCGACAATTCCATAATTCCGATAAATTTTTACAAGTCTCTAATCTTAACATTTGGGATTCTCACATACATTCTTAAAACATGTCCTATAAATACGGGGTGTAACAGATCCTCAGGAGTTTGTTCGGCAGTTGCAGCAGACTATGCAGGTGCTTAGGGACTCAGAGACAGAGTCGCTGTGTTAGCTTCATCTGCACGCGATATTGCGTTGAACCTGCTCGAGTCCGGGAGCCGCCGAGGGGAGGGTGCTCAGCCCAGCCAGCTTTGGAATGAGTTCACTGAGGCCTTTCTTGATCACTTTCGCCTCCCGAGATGAGGAGAGCCCGTGTTGATAGGTTCTTGTCACCGAGGCGTAATGGGAGGACCATCGTGAGTACAACCTCGAGCTCAATCGTTGCCCGTGCATGCGCATACTATTGGCTGATATGGCGATGAGTTCACCGCCATGTGACGGGCTAAACCATTAAATGAATACCGCATGCCCGAGTGGCCCTTCACCTGTATGGATATTGCCACGATGCAGCTTATGCGCAAGTGGATCGAGGACAGGGAGAGAGGACTAGCTGACGCATCACCCAAGAGGCCGGACGGTAGGGTTCTGGTAATTTCGAGAGGACAACCTCAACAGCAGTTAGGTCTACATTTCAACCGACACGAGCTCCTTCCCGCCTTCCGCCGGAGGTTTAGTCGTCGTGATATTTGGGAGCAGTCCGCCCGTGGTTGCAGGTTCGCAGATATCCGGGGATAAGTAGTTGTGGAAGCCACATTTGCCCGGTGTGGTCACCGTGGTAGATTCCATTTTTGGGAGTGTCGCACTACTGACAAATTGTTATGCTTGCGCCATCAGGCTATTTAGCGAGAGATCCGACCGCAGGTGGCACCGTGGGATAGTACGATTCCGGATCGGCCATGTTCTTCGCCTTCCATAGATAGGAAGGATGTATGCACAGCAGCCGTGATGCAGGTCGGGTGGAAGTTCCCGCTTTAGCGTCCTGAACCGCCTATATGATTTCGTATGTCTTTGACCCTTTAGGACTTGTATGCATGTTAAGGTTGTCGTAAGTTTAAGGTCGCGAACGAATAATATCGAGATCGTGTATGATGCAGTAACTTGGAAGTACGAAAGATAATCCTTTTGGGCTTATGGATGATTATGTGTGTGTGAGGTATTAGGGTCATATGTGACATAATTAGGTTTCATTATGTAGTTTTATGAGACTATGCCGAGAAACGATAGATTCAGCTCAAAGAACATTCGAGGACGAACGTTTCTAAGGGAAGAATGTTACACCCGTAATTACTGTGACATGTTTTAAGAACGTGACGTAAGAATCCAAATGTTAAGATTTGAGACTAGTAAATTTATCGGAATTATGGAATTGTTTAAAACGTAATATCATGATAATGGGAGGCGACACGTGTCACCCCTTAAGTGGTCTTGGACGAAAATTACATGGGCAAAAGGGTCATTTGACCATTGTTTAGATGACCAAGTCATGCAAGTAGTAGAGCTTGATATAATTGACTTAGTCAACGGGACCACTTAGCTTGATATTTAAAAGAAATTCATCCAAACCACACATATGTATAAATCTTGAATCTCCACGTTACTATATAAGTATACTAGTAGCAAGACAAGCTTCTATACTTAGCTAAATTTTCAAGAAATTTGATTTAACTCCATAAGGTGCTCTCTGGTTCATGAAGGAGAAAAGAGAAAAAATTATTTATTGTCCAATAAGCTCCACACTTTAAACCAAGGTTCATATGGTATTGTATGGTATCTCAATAGAAAGATCCCGGAAAAATATCAAGCTTTCAGATAGTCGTAAGGTGAAAACCTAGTTGCTTTCCTAGGTTTGGTTTGGAAGATTTAAGGGAAGTTGTTTGCTTGACCTTCTAAGGGCTTCAAGTATGGATTGGAGTGTCGAGGAGAGGCTCTAAGTCACAGGAGCCACTTCAGATCTTGAAGGATTAAGGCTCGCTAAGGTAGCAATCTTGTTCTCTTAAGTATTATAAGATTACATATTGTTGTAGCCTTACATTCTAACTAGCATGAAGTATATGTATTAAGGTTTGATAAGTGATATGAATTGTAAAGATATAGCCGAAATGTCATTGTTAGCCCTTTGAAATTGAAATACAATTTAATCAATAATTAGAATCGTCGATGTAATCTACTTCAAGATCATAGTTGTTATAATCGATCATGCTTTGTAACATGCTATACTTAACAACTTGTATTGAAAAGATTTGGAAAAGATGATATGTTGTCACCTTAGCCGAGAATGACATTGTATTATTAGATTGTTTTGTATCATTCATGGAATTTTACACGTCTTGTTAGCGTGTAATACTTCATTGTTTACTACATTGTTGAGCCTTAAACGTGGCATGTTTGGTTATTGAATCTGCCTTGAAAGGTGGCAAAGTATGTAGAAACAAAGGAAGTGTTGTCCGATTTTCCGAGAATTTAGTGACTTTGCATTTAGAATATTCTACGTTTGTTAGAGGTTAATGGACGATATGGTCATTATAGGTTAAGTACTAAGTATAGTGTATTCTACTTGAAGGATGGAATAGCTATCAAGGTTGAAGTACTTTGGAGCATTTTGCTACTTGTCGATAATCGTCATGAGGTATGCGAACCTCTTCCTTCCTTTGGCATGATTCTATGTATGGAATATACATGTGGTATTATTTCATGTTCCTTCTACTCTGTAAGAGGTATGTATGTGATTTACTCTATGTAAAGGTTATGTACAAGTTATCCTAAGTTCTTACCAAGTCTTATGGGGATGTTGGTAAGAGTCGTTAGGGTATTTGGAGCCAAGTTGGCTTGGCTAATTTACGCATCGAATGAGAATAAGTATCGAACAATTCATCATAAGTAATAATGGAAAATGTAATGACAATTGATTATACTAAACGAGTAGAATTCTCCATCCGCATAGAAACTATGATAAGACAAAATTGTATTACATTTTCTAGATCATGGTCGCTTTAATAAGATCGTTATAAACGAGTATAACCTATTCACACGCCAGAAAGTATATGTACTTAATTTAAAGAGTTTACATTATGAAGTTTTAAGATTATGAACCTTAAACTCTTAAAGGGTTGAGAGACTTTATTTTCAAGTAATAAAACTTGATTCTTAAAGGAAGAAATGACATGATTTAAGTGGAAGTAACTTGTTTTTAAAAGAAGTAAGTTACTTGAGATATAAGGTTATGAAACTTGATTTCTAAAGTTAAGAGACTCAAGTATTTTTAAAGTTAAGAAAATGATTTGAAAGTATATGATACTTGGTTTTACAAGTATAAGTCTCTTGGTTAAAAAAGAATGAATTTGTCTAAATCATAAAAGGTTATAACGACTTTATGAGAAGTTGGTTATAACGACTTTATGGAAGGTTAAGAGAATGATTTTCTAATAGTAAACAAAGAAATAACTTGAAATAAGGAAGGAAATTTGATTTAAAGGTATCACTTACTTAAAGTTTAAAGTATGGTCACTTGATTTGTAAGCGAGAAATGTATTTCTAAAAGTGTAGTGACTTATGAAATGTAAGCAAGCCTTGATACTACGTGTTAGTATCCGCATTATATGAAAAGGAATCTTTGAAAAGGATGGAAGTACGTAGTATTTGTGGTTAAATTCTGATTTGTTTTATGTAAAACGAAAGTTCCTGAGTATATAAATGAAAGTCTAAAGATTTAATGAACTTGCCTATGCTTGCTTGATAGTCTTGAGTGCAAGTATTATATGTTTACGCTTGTCGTGACTCTCATGGAGGCCTACCGCTTGTTGTGAATTTACTCGACGATCGACAATGACGAGGCTTCCACGGTATGCTTACATTGTGATTGATCCTTGGACATGCTTATAAGATGAGGGATTCCAGGGCATGCGATCGACGCGGTTAGATTCCTGATGGTTTTTATTACCTCGATACGCTTATACGATGAGGATTCCGGCACGCCACTGCGAGGCGGTTAGATTCCCGGATTTGTTTTATTACCCATGGCCATGCTTATATGATGAGGGATTCCGGGGCATGCGACCATGTTATGTACGACTATTACTCCATGGACTAGCTCCCCATGAAGACATCGTAATTCGAGATGAGGATTCCACGCATGTTATATATGATTATTACCCTATGGCCATGCTTATACGCTGAGGGATTCCTGGGCATGCGACCATGATATATACGATTATTACCCCATGGATTAGCTCTCCATGAAGTCATGTACCCAGATGAGGATTCCACTGCATGAGATATATATATATATGTGTCGATGTGTATACGCCGACAAGTGCAGTAGGATGCCACTGCGCTGCCTCATGGTTATATGTTACACTTACGATCGCCGCAGTGATGGGGATTCCACAGGCGTGAGTATAGATATATATATGTATTGTAGGTGTGTACGCCAGAGTGAGGTAGGATGCCACATGGCCACATGGTTATGTTATTCACTTATAAATCACATGCTGATTGGGATTCCACGGCACGCTTTGATATTTGAGGGCTTGTGTAGAGTCTGCCCGTGACTATTGTTCATGTGTTGAAATAGTCTTTAAAAAGGTAAAACTGACTTTCATTACTTTCACTTTGGCAAGGCACAGTGTACTGTTATTTTGGTTATCATACATGTCTCCAGCTTTATATAGACTGTTATGATTTCATTACAGTATTTTCAGTTTCACATACTTGGTACATATTTCGTACTGACCTCCTTCGGGGGGCTGCGTTCATGCCGCAGGTTTAGGTACATAGCTTGTTGATCCGCACTTTTAGGATCACCGCTCGCTTCTGAAAACTCCATTTCTCCGAGGCTTTGTCTTTGGTACGATTCCCGAGGTTGTAGATTCATGTATATCTGTGGTATGGGCACCGTCCCGCCACAGCTTGTTATGTTAAAACTCTTAGAGGTCCAGAGTCACATGTCAGGTCGCTTTGTAAAGGAAATGAGGCAACCGCCGTTATGTTTTTATATGTCCGTGAGGTAGCCCCATCACCTAACCTATTTATTTTATTTCCGTTGTTTTATCAGATAAGTTTCATGTATGATCCAATGATAATCTCGATGTATACTGCCGTGGTGCCTGTAGGGCACCACCATGGGCCCTGGTCGGTCGTGACAACTACATACTTCTACTTTTTTAAATGACTTTTTCATATAAAACTTCCAAGATACTAATAACCGTAGTATCAAGTCACCACTACTTTTCAAGACAAGTCACAATACCTTTTAGAAATATAATTAGGCTTCTAAAATCAAGTGACTCCTTTTCTTTTAAAACTTTAGGCAATTGATGCCTTAAAATCAATTTGTCTTTCATAAATTCAAGTCATTTATCCTTACTTATTTTACTTAGAGGAAATCTCGCTTTTTAACTTCCCATAAAGCTAATATAACCAACTTCTCATAAAGTCGTTATATTAACTTTATACATTAGTCAATTACATTTTCCTATATCCAAGGGACTTATACGTTTAAAACGAAACAAGTATCATATACTTTAAAACACTTCAAGTCCCTTAACTTTGAAAACTAAGACATCCTTACTACTTTTAAACAAATGAGTTAATCCCCTAACTCAACCGACTTGGACATTCTTAAAATAAGTAAAGGATATCAAAGTCTTGTACGTCTACCGTACTATATAGGTACAACTATTCATGCTCAAGAGATAGGAAAGTTCCACATACCTCTTTGGGTCAATCCACTCGCTAAGTCCAATATACCGCACGTAGTATGTCAACCTATAATGACCATAATACGTCTATTAACTTCTTACTTCAAACGTAGAATATTATAAGTGCAAAGTCACTAAATTTACGGAAAATCTGACAAAGACTTCCTTTGTTTCTACATACTTTACCACCTTTTCAAGGCAATTCAATAATCAAACACGCCACATTTAAGGCCCAACAATGTAGTTAATAATAGGATTACACGCCTACTAGACGGTAAAATTCCGCCCACAATTGATATCAAACTAGCACAAACTACAAGGTAAATTCGAAACTCGAGATACAATAACACCAATTCTTATCCAATTTTTCAATCCAAGTTGTTTAGTATAACATGATATCAAGTCGCAATCGATTACAACTACTACAATGTTCAAGTAAGTAACATGCGACGATTCTAATCAACAACCAAATTGTATTTCAATTTCAAATGGCTCATATGTCATTTCGGATTTTAGGCTACAACAATCCATATCACTTATCAATCTTCAATACATATACTTCATGCTAGTAAAATGTAAGGCTAACAACAATATATAATCTTGTAACACTTAAGAGAACAAGATTGTTACCTCAACGAGCCTTAATCCAACTTCAAATCCAAAGTCGCTCCCTAGCAACTTAGAGCCTCTTTTTGACACTGCAATCCGCCACTTGAAACCCTTAGAATATCACAAACAATTTTCCTTTATTCTTCCAATCAAAACCTAGGAAAGCAACTAGGTTTTCACCTTGCGACTAATACGAAAACAATCATTTTCCGGGATCTTTCTATTGAGATACCCTTACAATACCCTCATGAACCTTGGTTTAAAGTGTGGAGCTTATTGGACAACAAACAAATTTTTTTCCTTTTTGAAAATGTGGAACCCGAGAGCCTCAAGCTTTGTTCATCCAATTTCTTGAAAAAAATTCTAAGTAAGGAAGCTTGTCTCACTACTAGTATACTTATATAGTAACATGGAGGGTCAAGATTTGTACAAATGTGTGGTTTGGATGAAATTCTCTTAAATATCAAGCCAAGTGGTCCCATTGACTAAGTCAATTATATCAAGCTCTACTACTTGAAAGACTTGGTCATCTTAATAATGGTAAAATGACCCTTCTACCCATGTTATTTTCGTCCAAGACCATTTAAGGGGGAGTGACACGTGTCGCCCTCCCATTCGTCACAATATTTCGTTTTCCGACAATTTCATAATTCCGATAAATTTTTACTAGTCTCAAATCTTAACATTTGGGATTCTTACGACGCTCTAAAACATGTCCTCGTAATTACTGTGTAACATAACAAAGACATCGCGCCTTACTAACAATGAGAGTAAACAAGAGTATACTTTATCGCATAAAAATACGAGGCTCATGATCAAAGTAGGCACCCGCCAGTAGTATCATTAAGAAATCCTACTCGAACTATTTCACCAAGATAGCCGGGATGGACCCGCATGAGGTAACTTCTCGCATAGATCAGATTCACCCGCATAGATCGTATATACCCGCATGGTATTCTCGTGATAGGATCGTCCGCTCGCATGGGACTATTTCACCCGCATTTGAGCCCTATGGACTCGCATGAGGTATTCCTCGATCACGGGTAGCAAATCCACTAATATGCAAATGCCACAAACCCGGGGAATGACGACGTAATGAACACTATATCACTAGCACCACCGACTATCATACATAACATAAGCACTACCGGCTTATCATACATAATATAAGCATTACCGGCTTATCATTCATAACATAAACAAGTTAAGAAATCCCCCTAACTTCTTATTAGTCTTATTCATATACACTCTCATTTTAGTTTACTTAAGGCACTAACATGTCATTATAAAATCCGGGAATTTAACCCAAAGTACTACGACTTCTACTTTTTAAAATGACTTTTTCATATAAAACTTCCAAGATACTAATAACCGTAGTATCAAGTCATATCTACTTTTCAAGACAAGTCACAATACTTTTTAGAAATACATTTATAGTTTCTAAATCGTTGACTTTCTTTTAAAACCTTAAGCAATTGATGCCTTAAAATCAATTTGTCTTCGTTATTTCAAGTCATTTATCATACTTACATTACTTAGAGTAAACCACTCTTTTTAACTTTCCATAAAGCTATTATAACTAACTTCCCATAAAGTCGTTATACTAGCTTTATACTTTAGACAATTACATTCTCCTTATATCCATGACTTATACTTTGAAACTAAACAAGTATCATATACTTTTAAAATACTTCAAGTCCCTTAACTTTTAGAAAACCAAGATATCCTTAATATTTAAACAAGTGAGTTAATTCTAACTCAACAAACTCGACATTCTTAAATAAGGCAAGGATATCAAACGGACTAGATTGTCAAAATCCCGTGACGCTCACCGTACTATATATTTACAACTATTCATGCTCAAGAGATAGAAAGTTCCACATACCTCTTCGCTTCAACCGCTTGCTAAGTCCAATACGCCGCATTTAGTATGTCAACCTATAATGACCATAATACGCCTATTAACTTCTAGCTTCAAACGTAGAATATTCCAAGTGCAAAGTCACTAAATTCTACTAAAATCTGACAAAGACTTCCTTTGTTTCTACATACTTTTCCACCCTTTCAAGGCCCGAATTCAATAACCAAACACGCCACATTCAAGGCTCAACAATGTAGTTAACAATGGTATTACACGCCTACAAGACGGTAAAATTCCACCCAAAATTTATATCAAACTAGTCCAAACTACAATGCCAATTCGCAATTGGCGGACCACAACACGCGTCTTCTTTCCAATTCCTTTTCAATCCAAGTTGTTTAGTACAACATGTTATAAAGCCGCGATTGATTATAACTACTACAATCTTCAAGTAGGTAACATACGCGACATTCTAATTAATCGACAAATTGTATTTCAATTTCAAACGGCTCAAATGTCAATTCGCATTTAGATACTACAATCCATATCACTTATCAATCTTCAATACATATACTTCATGATAGTAAAATGTAAGGCTACAACAATATGTAATCTTGTAATACTTAAGAGAACAAAATTGTTACCTTAACGAGCCTTAATCCACTTCAAGATCCGATGCCGCTCCATAGCAACTTAGAGCCTCTCCGACACTCCAATCCGCCACTCAAGCCCTTAGAAGATCACAAACAACTTTCCTTTAATCTTCCAATCCAAACCTATGAAAGCGACTAGGTTTTCACCTTGCGACTAATACGAAAACGCCACTTTTCCTGGATCTTTCTATTAAGATACCCTTACAATACTCTTAGGAACCTTGTTTTAAAGTGGGGAGATTATTGGACGACAAACAAATTTTTTCTTGTGAACCCCATCACGAGAGCTCCCCAATAGTTTTCAAAGTTTTCTTGAAAATTTAGCTAAGTGGAAACTTGTCTTGCTACTAGAATACATATATAACACTACTGAGGGTTAAGATTAGAACAAATGGGTGCCTAGATGAGTTTCACAAGGATTCTAGCTGTGCCCTCGACTTAGTCAACAATGTCAAGCTCTAAGACTTTAGCAAGACTTGCTCATCTTATTAATGGTCAAATGACCCTTTAGCCCATGGTCTATTTCGTCGAACCAACTAAGGGGGTGTGACACTGCCGCCTCCTGCTTCGTTGCCACGACCCGACTCGCCCGCGATCGTGCCTTACCCCGCACCCTAGTGATACAACATCGAGAAAATCAGCGGAAAATAAAACTTAAACAGAAACAAGATACAACATAAGAAAACAAAGCAACCAAAACGGTCACCTTCATGTATATACATATAATCGAACGCCATAATCGCATAAACCCCGCCACAACAAGATTACACGATTCTAAGAATGTAATAATAACTATGATGGATAGGTTCTCGCCATACCCCGAATGTACAAGTACCTACAATGACAGTGACTATACCAAAAGATAAGCCTCCGAGAAACGGAGCTTCCCAAACGCTGAATCGCGATCCTATGAGCGAGGATCAACAATCGCGTACTTCACCGCAGACGAACGCAAAATTCTCAAGGAGGTCAGATAACAAAAAGTATGTGAAACTAAAAATATCAGAATGAAATCATAATACTATATAAAGCGAGACATGTATGATAACCAAACTACCCACAATATATATACAATATGTCAAGTCGTGACTCACGCCTCAAAGTCATCACTCAAATATAACTACTGGTCTCACGCCCACAACATCAATCATGCCCGAATACCTTCCTCATCGCCAGCCATGATGTAATAATACCAAGGAGTACATGAACACTGTGTCCCACCGGTGTCATAAGAACCGACGGCAAGACGAAGGCATAACTACCGTAACTAACTCAGATTATCAATCGACCGGCAAGTACGAAAGCCACCACCGTAACCTACCGTATCAACAACACTATATAGTCAGATCACGGCGACCGGGCAAGACGATAGCCTCTACGATCCACTCGCATCACGCCGCGACCGGTAAGTACGTAGCTAACTACCGATCCACCTCGCATCACGAACGCCGGTCTAAAGTCAAAATCGCATCACGGCCGACCGGGCAAGCACGATAGCCTCTACCGATCCACTCGCATCACGCCACGATCGGGCAAGTACGAGGCTAACCACCGATCCACCTCGCATCACGAGACTTTGTCCTAACACCGACCGGCAAGTACGAGCCAACTACCGTAACTACCGATCAGCAACGATCGGGGCAAGTACGGGGGCTAGCTACCAGATCCACCCTGCATCAGTAGAACTCATGGAGAGCTAGTCCATGGAATAACACTATCAACAGAGAACAAACCCTCATCATGGACGCATACCCGTGGACCATCCAACGAGTCAGTATGCCCAAAATGATCAAGAATAACATGACCGGCCCTCCATCGAGAGACGCGGTAGCATAAGGATACCATACTTGCACAACAAGGCTATCACAAGCAAACATAGGCAAGCTACTCACACTCAAGGTACTTTCATTTTATGTCAAAAATCCGGGTTTTAACCCCAAAGTACTACATACTTAAACTATTTAAAAAGATCAATTTCTTTCACAAAAGTCACACGATACCCGTAGTATCAAAATGGAGTAACAATCTTTTTAAGTAAACCAAAACAATTTCCATACCTTCTTTTTAAACAATCTTAAGGCAAAACCATGCCTTTCTTTTAAACCAAAACACTTCAAATTCCTCAAGTCTCTTTTCATTTAGAAAACAAGTTCCTTACTTTGGAATTTAAGAAAAATCAATACTTGTTATTAATGATCTTATTAAAGAAGCCATGATCTAGAAAATGTAATACAATTTTGTCTTATCTTAGCTTCTATGCAGATGGAGGTTTCTACTGGTTTTAATAATAATTAATTAGTCAATACATTTTCCTTTATTAACGCTGCAGTGGTTTGTTCGATACTTACTCTCATTTCCGAAATCAATACAACTTATTCCTTTTAAAACCCAATTACCCATTTCTCATAAATGCGGTTTCACATATAGTCATAAACAACTTCAACAGGAGTTAGAGAGAAGTTTCTCTTACTAAGGAAAACGCTCTCAACGTTTTCCCTTAGTTGCTCCTTCGGTTTTTCCCATCTTCCCCCCCTATATTCTACCATTGTTTCACCACGATTTGAAGTTTAATGTACACAAAGATGAAAAAGTCTAAACGCTACACACGGCCCAACAATGATTCAGAGGCTCGTGAAGTTCGACGGCCAAAACTAAGAAAAAGAAAAAATGGCTAAGTCCAATCATTGTCAAGAAAATCTGATCCCGCGCTGCACTCCAACAGTTGCTAGTTCATGTCACACCCGATTCCCGTGATCCCACTTGAGAATGTAGCGATTTATTCTACGCCGCAGCGATACACGAACGGGCAAAAGTATAAAAGTCGAGGGCTTGGGTAATAGTGAGTTTGAAGGGGAAAATTTTGTGGTTCACCAATAACCAACCCGTATAATCCCTTATGTTACTCTCTCGAATGAAGACTCCACACCGCTCGAAATCGCCGTGCAAGAAGGAAAGGGGAAAAACTGGGTCCGAATTGCAATTGTTGATGATAGGAGGCCGCATACTCGTCCAAACCGGTCGTCGCGGGTCGAGGTTCGGCGGGTCAAGGTGCCCATGGGTTCGTGAATTATCCCGTTATGCTTAGATCTAGATCGTCAGGGAGTATTGAAGAAACTTCTAATCCCAAAGAGTCTTTCACGTGCCAAAGTTTCTCACTTTATTGTCGCGGATACTAAGGAACCTCCTCGAACGGGTCGGGCGTGAGGCGTATACTGGCGCGGGCAAAGTGAGTCCATGACTTCGAGCATTCCCATTATGCTTGAATCGAAGTTCACAGGTGGAAACGAAGAGTTCTCTATCCTCAGCGTGCCTAACATTAATGTCGCGGAGCCGAGGCGCCACAATTTAATCGTCATGTATCAGAGCCTTCTTCAATCGCGGGCTATCATGCGTGGGACAAAAAGCTAAGGCGCGTACGAGTTATCGAGCCTTCGAGCATTCCCATTATGCTCGATCGAGTTCACTGGTGGAAACGAAGAGTTCTATTTCCCAAGGTACCTAACATTAATGTCGCGAGCCGAGGCATCACCATTTAACGCCATGTATCAAGGAGCCTTCATCAATTACGCCATCATGGGGATGCACTCTAAACCGTTCGTATGGATTCCATGGTCGAGGATATTCCCGCTTTGCAAGGACCAAGGTCAGTTGTGGGGCACGAGGTTACTTCTAATTCAAAGGTGCCTAGGCACCCCATGAACATTAATATCTCGGGAACCAATATGTTAGACTTAAATGCCGCGGATCCAAAGAGTCTTCTATCTTATCGGGACAACAAACTCAATTCACTATGTCACTAATGATTCCTTCCCCGCTCTAGCAAGCTCGCTTAGCGGAACTCATCCCCAAATCTAAACAACTCTTCACCTTAATTCTACTGCACGAGTTTACCCAACAATAAATCCCTCTCTCATCCAATACCTCTTCATTACTCCCTAATATTCATAATACTCACCCATTCTATCCTCCCCACCATCCGCTAATCCCAGAACTCCACAATATTTTCTACCCTTCCAAATGGTATGCGAATCTTCCCTAACGCGAAAGCCCAAGTTCTATTCCATCTACCTATCCACTGCCTATATCACACGACCAACCCGGCCCTGATCGTGCCTTACCCGGCACCCCAGTTGATACAACATCGAGTAATCAATTAATATAAAACAACCAAGATATGAAACAGTATAAATTGAGACACAGTTATCTCAAGAAAAGTTGCCTTTCGGCATATATATATAAATACCCAAAATGAACAGTTACATCCCAACTTTACAACAGGACTACAAACCTCTAAGAGTTTAAAACAACAATGGCGACAGTGGCCCGCCATACCCCTCAATGCAAATACCTACAACGACAGGACCATACCAAATGCTAAGCCTCCGAGAAACGAGTTTTTCCAACGCTGAAACGGTGATCCTAAGAACGGATCAACAAGAGAGTACTCTACCGCGCATGAACGCAAATTTCAAGGAGGTCAAGATAACAGTACCAAGTACGTGAAATCAGAAAGTACTTTAAATGAAATCAAAGTATTTAAAACCATGTAAAACAAACAATTAGTTCAATGTGCACAAAGTGCCATATCACAAACAAGAACAATAATAGGTAAATCAGAATGTGTTTTTCCTAGGTCGCGAATGATCAAGCAAGGCCAATCGCCCATAGTATCATTTTGCATGCCTAACCTCGACTCCGCATCGCGATAGGTCACACATAGATTCGCATGAGGTATTCTCGACGGCTAGCTAACCTCTGCATCTACCGACTCGCACCGCATAGTCTCAATAGACCGCATAGTCACATTGCATCGCATAGGCATCCTCGCGACGGCTAATACACCCGAATGATCAATCTCGAGCATACCGCTGCCCGCATAGTCACGCAGACCGTGATAGCCGATAGACCCGCATCAAGGGTGGCAAGCCCTGATAATAAGTCGGCGGTATGTGATATAATAACAAGATAACGCTTAACGCCTAACAACGTAAGCACAACAAGAATAACATCACAAGACACTAACACACGAGTATCATAACACGGGTACTTATCAAACCAAAGTAAAGGTATCACAAGGCCAATACCAAAGAAACATAGACAAGCTAACCACACAAGGTACTTTAATGTTTACGCTAACAAAACCAAGTTCTATCTCCAAAGTACTACATATATTAATTCTTTAAGAGGTCCATTTCTTTTATAAGTCACCCGACACCGTAGTAATAGAGTGACTAACATTTTAAAGTAAACCGTAACACTTTTATAAATCAAGTAACAACATTCTTTTCTAAACGTTCAAGTTTGCCTAATTTTAGATGCTCAAGTTTCTCATTTTCGAAAGGTTCCGTAGTTCATAGTCTTAATCACTCAATGATATAATTCTCCTTTAAAAAGATTTGAGAAACATATGCCTTATATGTGAGTAGGTTATTCTTGTTCATAATCAATCTTATTTAAGCAGCCATGATCTAGGAAATGTAATATCATTTTGTCTCATCTTAGCTTCTATGCAGATGGAGGTTTCTATCGGTTTTTAATAATACTTCATTATTCAATACATTTTCCTTTATTAACGCTGCAGTGGTTTGTCGATACTCATTTTGATTTCTGAAATCAGTTAAAACATTGTTCCTTTTAAAAACCAAGTACTCATTACTCACGAATGAGGTTTCACACAAATTTCATATAATTTCATTTAAGTCAAGTCTCTTATCCTTTAAGATTAAGTCTCTTAACTTTTAAAAATCAAGAAACCATTTTCTTTATCTTTTTAAGACGTTATACCTAACTTCCCATAAAGCTAGTATAACTCTTATATTTTCAAACCAAGTATTACTCTTCTTTCAAAAAGGTTTCTTAATTCTTTGAAATACTTTCAAGATTCTTATTATTCAGCTTAAGTCAAAAGACATTGCCGTAAGTATTATTCAGCTTAAGTCAAAAGACATTGCCGTAATTATTATTCATTCACACACGCACGCCTACCGTACTATATATATATTTAAAATATCATGCTCAAGAGTATTGGAAGAATCACATACCTTCTCTGAAAACCACCGCCAAGTCAATATGTCACACAGAGTATCGACTCATATCACCAACACGCCTATCAACATCTAGATCAGATCAGATAAAGCTCTAAGCGTAGGGTTCTCTATTCTATGGAAATTTGGGCAAGACTTCCTACCCAGAACTATACAACCATCAGAATACAAATTCCATGTGAGTACACCAATTATTCTTCTTTAATACCCTTCTACTTGATAATACTTCATTTTTATTCTCAATATCCTTCTAAGTATTTAATACTTATTCCTATACTTCTACAAGATGTACATTCTAATTACAAAAGGAGGATAAGGTTTATTTACCTCGATAAGCCCAATATTATCCAAGTATAAACGCTGATCCTAAGCGAGGTTTAGCTCCTACCCGTACGCTCCAATGCGCTCTAAGAACCCTTAGAAGTTGCTACACACTTCTACTTACTACTTCAATCAACAGTGAAGTTTCTCTTATGGTTTCGTTTGTGACTAAGGAAGTATAGCTAGTATTTGGGCTTTTAGTATGTATGGACTTTGGAAATACTACAAAGTATAAGTGGCTAAAGTATTTTGCCATAGCAACAATAATGAAGAGTATTTTCTACTGGGAGTGTGGTGTTTCGCTAGGGCTTGCTTTAGGGGGCTCTCGCCAAGCCACTAGGATAGAGGGGAGGTGTTGGACGAAAATACTACAAGAGAGGGGAGGGAATTTCAAGACTTGAGAATGAGTTGTGGATGAAGAACTCTTCATCTAAAGCGGGTATTTATAGGTCAAGCAATGGCCAACCAATGGCCAAGATGATGCCAAGTGCAAGGCAAGTGTAAAGGTGAGGATTTAGGCAAGTGTCCATTCTATCTACTACACAAAAATATCCTACCAACTCCTTGACAAAAAGGCTCCCAATCGCCCACCCTTTACCGCCTAACGCTCACCAATTGTAGAGGTGATAAGTGTCGCCTCTCATGGTCCAAAATGTTACGCCTCTCTAAAAATCCGCAAAATTAGAAATGACATAGCCGTAATTTACCCTACGCGAGTTGTGTAAAACGCTTCGCCTAAAACGATTCTTTTCGGTACTTGTGCACAAAAATAAAACGTCCAAGCCAACTTTAAAGTTCAAACTTTTCTACGTACGTCCCCACGTACATACTCTGGAAATACGGGGTATAACATTCTCCCTTCCTTAGAAATATTCGTCCCGAATGTTCCTTCTAAGTCTCAAAACAAACATGCGTCAGTATAGTCTTCACTACTATACTTACGAGAACAATCCTGCCACACCTGGCCACAGAAACACCTGCGCAAATACTTACATCCAATTCCATTAGGAATCACCTCTATCATCACAAAAGCTCCCCTCCAGGGGTCTAAAAGATACTCACATCGCCTACTCTTTATAAACGAAATGATCACATCTATGTCCTTACACATGCCGCTTCTTCCTTACTGTCGCATCTTCTCGCACACTCGAACTCTTTCTCATAACTTACCATGTTTCGCATCGATTCATGCCGACTGAACCGCCAACGACCTCTTCTCGATAAGCTTCACCCTATCCACGCCCCAATAACAAGTACGAACCAACCATCCAACCTGCTTACATCGAATCAATCGACCTACAATCTTACACTAGCGCTTTTTTAAAAAGGCTCCATACGGCGACACCCGAATACATCAAACGGTAGCTATATAATACATACTCAACAAGAGGCGAATAGTCCTCATACAATTCCAAATCCAAACACTGCTCGAGGTGAATGAGACACCGAGACTCACCTCGAAGTTCCTAACCTTGCCTCGTAAAACCTCCGTAAAAGAAACAAACGTAACTGGCTCCATCGTCATAAGGCGAAGGTAGGCACCTCGTGCAAATTTTACAACCTTTCTCAAATAATCATCTCGCAATTTACTACCGAGTACACGCTTGACTAAAAGATAAGACGGCCGACCACCGCCCGACCATCGGTCGAACGATCCACGAACTCGCATTTACGGTTAACTAAACTCGCCTAACACCCTCGTGACCCTAACACAAAGCGGGACCTCCACAAACCGACCCCACCACCATACGTGCCGCGTCGACCCGCAACACGGGCCTCAACCCGACCCGCAACGCCGCAAAACACTAGCTCCCGAAGGAACAATCTCACTAATCACGCTTTAAAACCTAGCGGTCTTCTTAGCTCAACTACCCTCTTCCACTCCACACTACTCGTGACTTATTATACAACTATATCTCACTTGCACTATGCACTCCGATAAGGGTCAAACATGAAATAATTCTTTTACCAAAGATGGCCTCGCCTCAAAGGTCTCTACGTATATATTCTAAGGCTCCCACATTCTCTATCTCCCAATCTTTCCCGGTCAACTAATCATGATTTCTAATCACAAGCAACACAATGCTATCCAAAATAATACTTAAGATATTCGTGATCTTACTATACATACAAATCTCTGTAGGGTTAAGGATATACCAGATCTACGCCGCACTTCCCCTAGTCGTTCTAATCAATCCCGCCGGGCGATAGCCGTAAGCGTGATGAACTAGACACCGATCCCGGCGTCGAGTCTCCACATCCGCACCACCCTTGGTGGACAATTTCGCAAATGGCCCCGCTGGCCGCAAAAACAAACCGTCAAGTAGCACGACACTTCAACGACATCGACCACAACGCCACACCGGCGCGGGTGGCCTCTCGCTAACACCCTTCCTCTCCGCACCACCAATCCGCAATTAACTGTAGGCCGAGTCCTCCTTCTGCACATTCTTTCGCCACATGGCTCGACGGCCGCAAGTAAAACAAGCACCGCAAAGGCGACATTCCCGACGACGCCGCCACATCGTGAACACCGAGGAAAAATCAACCCCGCGAGGACACTGCATCGGGCGGAGGCGCATGTCTAATTGCCGAGGCGGTTTGCCTCGAGAGTTACCAAATGATCCCGCCAATCGCCTCTTCGCCGCTTCGTTAACTGTCGATCTCTATGTCTCTCACCACAGCATAAGCTCGAACGCAAGCCCACCATTCCCCGATCAAGAGCTACTTCTTCACAACCCTTCTTTAGATAATCATCAATACCCTTGATATAACGGTACATAAAATACTCTCTGGCCACCAAATCCATTGCTAGTAACAGGGCCGTCTCCTTGCAATCCATATTTTCGCCCTAGTCGTGGAACCAAGGTCCAGATGTCATGGCCGCAGAGGAATCGGGCCACGTACAAACTCGGCCACGCGACGCCTCGTAACTCCTCAGATGAAGCATCACCTCAGTGATGATTGGGTACGTGTTCTTCTAACTCTCTCAGATTTATTCGCAGCCTCCTACGCCTTGCCCTTCTCGGGCCCGAAATGCTCGGGCGAGGCATAATCGTAAGGAAAGGAATACGTTAGAGGGTCCAACTTATAACACCTCTAAAGCACGATCTCGAGTGAGAGAATGGAAACCAATCCTAAATATCCTATAGCCTCGACATTGGTGTATGCACAACACACCGATAATCAAGACTCTACTAGATACGGTTCAGACACTTTCCGAGGATTAATCGCTCGATACCACTTTTGTCACGACCCAACCTGCCCGTGGATCGTGCCTTACCCGCACCCCAAAGGATACAACATCGAGTAATCGAATATAAAACAACCAAGATATGAAACAAGATAAATTGAGACATAGTTATCAAGAAATGTTGCCTTTCTGCATATATATATAAATACCCAAAATGAAAAGCATCCCAACTTTACAACAGACTACTGCACTCTAAGAGTTTAAAACAACAATGGCGGGACAGGGCCCCGCCATACCCCTGAATGCAAATACCTACAACGACAGGGGACCATACCAAAATGCTAAGCCTCCGGAGAAACGGAGTTTTTCCAACGCTGAAACGGTGATCCTAAGAACGGGGATCAACAAGAGGAGTACTCTACCGCGGATGAACACACTCAAGGAGGTCAAGACAACAGTACTAAGTATGTGAAATCAGAAAGTACTTTAAATGAAATCAAAGTATTTAAAACCATGTAAAACAAACAATTAGTTCAATGTGCACAAAGTGCCATATCACAAACAAGAACAATAATAGTAAATCAGAATGTGTCTTTCCTAGGCTGCGAATGATCGAAGCAAGGCCAATCGCCCATAGTATCATTTTGCATGCCTAACCCTGGACTCCCGCAGTCCGCATAGGTCACACATAGACCCGCATAAGGTATTCTCGTGACGGTAGCTAACCCCTGCAGACTACCGACTCCCGCATCCGCATAGTCTCAATAGACCGCATAGTCACATTGCATCGCATAGGGCATCCTCGTGACGGGCTAATACACCCTAATGATCAATCTCGAGCATACCGCTGCTCGCATAGTCACGCAGACCGCATAGGCCGTGATAGACCAAGATCGGTGGCAAGCCCTGTGATAATAAGTCAAGGGTATGTGATATAATAACAAGATAACGCTTAACGCCTAACAACGTAAGCACAACAAGAATAACATCACAAGACACTAACACACGTAGTATCATAACACGGGTACTTATCAAACCAGCAGAAGGTATCACAAGGCCAATACCAAAGAAACATATACAAGCTAACCACACAAGGTACTTTAATGTTTACGTTAACAAAACCAAGTTCTATCTCCAAAGTACTACATATATTAATTCTTAAGAGGTCCATTTCTTTTATAAGGGTCACCCGATACCGTAGTAATAGAGTGACTAACATTTTTAAGGAAACCGTAACACTTTTTATAAATCAAGTAACAACATTCTTTTCTAAACGCTCAAGTTTGCCTAATTTTAGATGCTCAAGTTTCTCATTTTCAAAGGTTCCAGATTTCATAGTCTTAATCACTCAATGATATAATTCTCCTTTAAAAGATTTGAGAAACATATGCCTTATATGTGAGTAGGTTATTCTTGTTCATAATCAATCTTATTTAAGCACCATGATCTAGGAAATGTAATATCATTTTGTCTCATCTTAGCTTCTACGCAGATTTGAGGTTTCTACTGGTTTTTAATAATACTTCATTATTCAATACATTTTCCTTTATTAACGCCGCAGTTGGTTTGTCGATACTATTCGATTTCTCAAATCGCTAAAACATTGTTCCTTTTAAAACCAAGTACTCATTACTCACGAATGAGGTTTCACACAAATTTCATATAATTTCATTTAAGTCAAGTCTCTTATCCTTTAAGATTAAGTCTCTAACTTTTAAAAATCAAGAAACCATTTTCTTTATCTTTTAAGACGTTATACCTAACTTCCCATAAAGCTAGTATAACTCTTATGTTTTCAAACCAAGTATTACTCTTCTTTCAAAAAGGTTTCTTAATTCTTTTGAAATACTTTCAAGATTCTTATTATTCAGCTTAAGTCAAAAGACATTGCCGTAAGTATTATTCAGCTTAAGTCAAAAGACATTGCCGTAATTATTATTCAACACACACGATGTATACCGTGACTATATATATATTTAAAATATCATGCTCAAGAGTATTGGAAGAATCACATACCTTCTCGTGAAAACCACCGCTGCAAGTCAATATGTCACGCAGAGTATCGACCTATATCACCAAATACGCCTATCAACATCTAGATCAGATCAGATAAAGCTCTAAGCGAGGGTTCTCTATTCTATGGAAATTTGGGCAAAGACTTCCCTACCCAGAACTATACAACATCAGAATACAAATTCCATGTGAGTACGCTCAATTATTCTTCTTTAATACCCTTCTACGGTGATAATAAATCATTTCTATTCTGCAATATCCTTCTAAGTATTTAATACTTATTCCTATACTTCTACAGTATGTACATTCTAATTACAAAAGGAGGATAAGGTTTATTTACCTCGATAAGCCCAATATTATACAAGTATAAACGTCGATCCTAAGCGAGGTTTAGCTCCTACTGCACGCTCCAATGCGCCCAAGAACCTTTAGAAGTTGTTACACACTTCTACTTACTACTTCAATCAACAATGAAGTTTCTCTTAGGTTTGTGACTAAGGAAGTATAGCTAGTATTTGGGCTTTTAGTATAGGGGACTTTGGAAATACTACAAAGTATAAGTGGCTAAAGTATTTTGCCATAGCAACAATACTTCAAGAGTATTTTCTACTAAGGGAGGGGGTGGTGTTTCGCCAGGGCTTGCTTTAGGGGCTCTCGCCAAGCCACTAAGGCTAGAGGGGGAGGTGTTGGACGAAAATACTACAAGAGAGGGGAGGAATTTCAAGACTTGAGAACGAGTTGTGGATGAAGAACTCTTCATCTAAAGGTGTATTTATAGCTCAAGCAATGGCCAACCAATGGCCAAGATGATGCCAAGTGCAAGGCAAGTGTAGGGTGAGGATTTAGGCAAGTGTCCATTCTATCTACTACACAAAAATATCCTACCAACTCTTGACAAAAAGGCTCCCAATCGCCCACCCTTTACCGCTCAACGTTCACCAATTAGAGGGTGACAAGTGTCGCCCTCTTGTTGGTCCAAAATGTTACGTCTCTCGGAAAAATCCGCAAAAATTAGAAATGACATAGCCGTAATTTACCCTACGCGAGTTGTGTAAAACGTTTCGTCGGAAAACGATTCTTTTCGGTACTTGTGCACAAAAATAAAACGTCCAAGCCAACTTTAAAGTTCAAACTTTTCTACGTACGTCCCCACGTACATACTCTGGAAATACGGGGTATAACATATACCTCCAGAAATGCCTCCTAATGAATTACCCACAAATACAACTTCTGAACAACATCAAATTCCACCCGCGGGTACAACCTTTAATAATCATCCCCCGAACCATGGCAAAGGTCCCATCCCTCCCAAGAAGACTTATACCGAGTCTCATGTACTAGATTGAAGCAAAGGAATGAAGTTACAACATATTGAACAACAAGTGGAAGTAGATATAGAAGTCAAGATGAAGTTCCATTCATAGAAACACGGGTTATTGCTTAATTGGTTGTTTCACGGGTCCCTTCCCTGAAGAGAGGCATCAATACCATTGTGAAGGATGGGGAGTGAAATGTTGTATTATTCCATATGGCAAATGATGGACGGTGTTCAAATACATGACTGAGGAGGAGCCCACTAATTTACTTCAGGGTGTCCCTTATATGGTCTACGGGAAGACTATGATGCTCAAGGCTATCAATAAAGGAGTTCTTATAACTGATGAGTTATTCATGTAAATTCATATTTGTGTCACTTTTCCTGACATTCCCTTTCTATTCGAGGCAACGCCTTAGTAAGGTTGCTTCACGCGTAGGGAAGCCTCTTTACACGGACCAATTTACTAAGGAAAGGTAAAAAATGAACTATGCTAGAGTTCTAGTGGAAGTGGATGTCAGCAAGGAGCCAATAATGGAGTTTGTTGTCAAACTCCCCGATAACAGAAGGTATACTCAAAGGGTAAACTATGAAAATTACCCGGACCTTTGCTATCATTGTGCGGCTTTTGGACACAATCACTTGAGGTGTAGGAAACTGGGGAATGATGCCAACACTGAAGAAGCTTAAAAAAAAATGAAATACAGTGGTCCCCCCTAACAATAAGGAGGATTCTACCTGTGTGAATGCCAGCAGAGGTACGGGTGGTACCAACCCTCCCCCCCCCCTTATCCACCGATGTCCCAACATCCCGCAGATGCTAATAACTTGATGGACATTGAAGTAAGTGAGCACACAACACCTCCTGGTCCCGGTGGTGTGGGAGAAACTTCGTCACGCCGCGTCCTCCGTTTTGGTCACCGCCCATCAAGTTTCATGAATTCAAGCAATGGCCTCACGCCTAATTCACGTGATGGCAAGACGCAACATGATAGGATGAGTTATGAGTCAAAGGCATAAATTGAGGTGCCAAAGAACCCGCAACCTTCTTTGGTTGGGGAAACATACAAGGGTGTTACAGAGGTGTCTTTGCTTACACGAGTGTTACCTTTGAATGCGGGAACATAGCCTGGCCGAGCCACATGCTAAGGCTTCCAGCAACAAAGAAGATGTTTGGAAGGAAGTTAAGTCGAAGAAGTACATGACAAAAGGCGTGGAAAGACTAAGGTCGCAGCGGAGTGCTAACAAAACCTCCTTTGTTTCCTTATGAAATTACTTTGTTGGAATGTCCGTGGTCTTTCGGACTAAGGGATAGGGCAGCCACGCAAGCTCGTGTGTAGTCTCACAAAACAGCATGATGTGGCAATGATTTGTCTATTGGAAACTAAACTCTCTAGGCAAGGATTGAGTCTTTCTACCAAAGATTCAAAGCTTGGAATTTTTGCTCTAATTTGGAATTCATCACGGCTAAGAACGCTATTACTTGGGATCCTCCGTGGTTTGTTGTAAAGTGCTTGGATTGGATTCTCAACATATCCATGTCCAAGAAAGTTGTATGATAACACAAGTGTCCTTCCTGCCACATTTGTGTACCCGCTTATAGCATCCCTGATAGGAGGAAGCTTTGGCATCACCTTACTCACTGGGCATTGGCATTACTAAGCCTCGATGATTATGGAGATTTCAACACTTATTGCTACCCACACGATAAGGCGGGGTCCTCCATTATCGCCTTTATGCACTTAGTGTCACGACTGCCTGGCCCGTGGATCGTGCCTTACCCGCACCCAAGTAGTCATACATCAGAGAAATCAGCGGAACATAAAAACAAGACATGAATCAAATGTAAAATGAGACACATTTTATCTGAGAGAAAGTCGCCTTTCGGCATATATATATACAAAGTTTGAACAAGCATATCCTTTACAACCCCGCCACAACAAAGGCTACTGCACTTAAGATTTTTACAAGAACTATGACGACAGGCTCTCGCCATACCCCGAATGTACAAGAACCTACAACTCAGTGGAAAACATACCAAAAGATAAGCCTCCGAGAAACGGAGCTTCCTAATACGCTGAATCGCGATCCTATGAGCGAGGATCAACGATCGTGTACTTACCGCGCATGATGAACGCAGCCCCAAGGAGGTCAAGACAACAGTACCAAGTATGTGAAATCAATAAAAATATCGTAAGTGAAATCATAATACCATATAAAACAGGAGACATGTATGATGACCAAACTACCGTTCACAATATAATCTAGCAGACATACCAAGTCAGGGACTCACGCCCGTAAAGTCATCACTAAAATATAACTCGGGAATTTAACCCGCAAATGGCCGCATGCCCCAAGATCTTACTCCTGCACAAGCATGGCCATGGAACCATCCTAATGGAAGCATACCCGGGCCACCCATCGTGTCGTGATGTCCAAAGGAAATAACAAGATAACAATCGAATGGAAGATACCTGGCCACCCATCGTGTCGGTATGTCCCAAGCAAATAACAAGATAATACTCCTAATGGAAGCATACCCGCTGGCCACCCATCGTGTCAAGATGTCCCAAAAGGAAATAACAAAATAACAATCAAAGTGGAAGCATACTCGTGGGCCACCCATCGTGTCAGTATGTCCAAAAACAAACAACAAGATCACACTCCTAATGGAAGCATACCCGTGGGCCACCCATCGTGTCAGTATGTCCATCAATCAACCAGATAGCCGACCCTCAAACGAGAGACGCGGTAGCACAGAAATACAACACTTGCATAACAAAGGCTATCACCACAAGCATAGGCAAGTTCAACATACTCATAGACTTTTATTTTATTACAACAAATCTGGGTTTTAACCCCAAAGTACTACATACATTAATCCTTTCAAAAAGATCTATTTTTACGTAAAAACAACTCGATACTATTATCCGTAGTATCAAATACGTTCATGTTTTAAAATTAAGTACTTTACACTTTTTTTAAACCAAGTGGCTTACACTTTTAGAACAACGTCAAGTATACATTTAAAACCCAAGTAACCAACCCTTTTAAGATCAAGGTACTCCTACCTTTTAACACCAAGCCACTTATATTTTTCTCATCATGAAAAGTTCTATATTTGAAAATAAGTTACTTATACTTTTAAACTCAAGTTACTTCTCTTTTCCCGAAATCAAGTTACCATTTTAAATCCAATAATAAAACCATTCTTTTGTTTCCATAAAGTCGTTATAACTAACTTCCCATAAAGCTATTATAACACTTTATGTTTTAAACCAATTTAAGACAAAACCATGCCTTTCTTTTAAACCAAAACACTTCAAATTCTTAAGTCTCTTTTCTTTTTTGAAATCAAGTTCCTTACTTTGAAATTTTAAGAAAACCAAAACTTGATTATAATAATTCTTATTAGAGCAAATGCATGATCTAGGAAATGTAATACAATTTTGTCTTATCTTAGCTTCTATGCAGATGGAGGTTTCTACTGGTTTTAATATAATTAATTGTCATTACTTTTTCCTTTATTAACGCTGCATTGGCTTGTTCGATTCTTATTCCCATTTCCGAAATTAATGTAACATTATTCTTTTAAAAACCAAGTACTCATTACTCACGAATGAGGTTTCACAACTTCTAACGTCAAGTAACAACATTCTTTTTCAAAAGTTCAAGTTTGCCTAATTTCAGATACTCAAGTCTTTTAGTTTCGAAAGATTTCATAGATTATAGTCTTAATCAAATAACGACTTCTTTTAAAACAATAAGCCTTATGTGTGAGTAGGTTATTCTTTTGTCTCACAAGCTTATAAAAGCAGCCCTGATCTAGGAAATGTAAGACAAATTTGTCTTATCTTAGCTTCTATGCAGATTGAGGTTTCTCGGTTTTAATATAATAACTATATTAGTCAAAACATTTCCCTTTATTAACGCCGCAGGGTTCGCTCGATACTTATTCGATTTCCAAATCAAGAAACATTCTTCCTTTTAAAACCAAGTACTCATTACTCACGAATGAGGTTTCACACTTTTTAACAAAATTCATATTAATTCAATTAAGTCAAGTCTCTTATCTTTTAAGATCAAGTCTCTTAACTTCTACAATCAATAAATCATTCTTTTATCTCTCTTAAGTCGTTACACCTAACTTCCCATAAAGTCGTATAACTCTTAAGCTTTCAAAACCAAGTATTACTCTTCTTTCAAAACGATTCTTAATTCTTTTGAAATACTTCAAGATTCTTATTATTTAAAACTCAAGTCAAAAGACATCGAGTAAAACCACGCTCAGCTTAACACACGACGCTCACCGCATTATATATATTCTTTTAAAATATCATGCTCAGAAGAATCACATACCGCGACGATTATCGACTATTAGCAAAACGCCCAAAGTATCAGAATCCGCTAGCCTTGTCCACCTTTCAAGTAGAACACGCTACTCGCAAAGATTTCAACCTATACCTGTTATACAAGTCTATCAATGTCTAGACTATTCAGAGAATAAATCTAGATACAAGATTCTACTTTAAAATTGGGCAAAGACTTCCCTACCCACAAACTTCACAAGTCTCATCAGAATACAAATTCCCTATGTAAGTACAATTCAATTCCTTCTTATATACCTTCCTTGTATATAACTTATACTTAATTCTTATACTACAACAAGATGTAAACTCTAATTACAAATGTAAGGTCAAGAGTATTTACCTCGATAAGCCCAAAATTATCCAAGTTTAAATGTCGATCCCGAGCAACGCTTAGCTCCTATTCGGCGCCCAACCCGCCTCCAAACAACCCTTAGAAGTTCCCAAACAATCTCTACTTAGCACTTCAACCGACTATGAAGATTTTCCTGTGGTTTCGCTGAGACTAAAGGACATAAGGTAGTATTTCCTGCTCTACGATATAGGTAACTTTGGAATACTACAAGGTATAAGGCTAAGGTATTTTGAATAGTAACAATACTTGGAGAATACTTTTCTACCAAGGGGTGTATTTTATGAGAACAACTCAAGGTGGGGTACCCTGGCTAGCACCACTAGGAGTGGTACCTCTGCCACAAGGCCTCACAGCGGGAGTGAGGCTCTTCGACGAGACCTTCTACCAGAGGGGGGGGATTTTTAGACTTGGAAAGTTGATTTGTGGATGAAGAATTCATCAACTCAAGGGGGTATTTATAGGGCTTTCAAGGGCCAAGATGAAGCCAAGTGGTAGGCAAGTGTATGGTGGAGATTTGCACAAGTGCACCCTATCCTACTCCACAAATCCCTCACAAACATTGACCCATGGTTTAGGCCACAAAACATGCCATGAAATGGGCACCCAATCGGCCACCACAAACCGCCAACTTGAGGGTGACAAGTGTCGCCCTCTCGTTGGTCCAAAATATTCCATCTCTCGAAAAAATCCGCAAAAATTATAAATGACATAGCCGGAATTTTCCCTACGCAAAGTCCGGAAAATGTTTCGTCGGAAAATGATTCTTTTTGCTAGTTGTGCACAAATTTCGCCCCTAATGCCTACTTAAGGCTTAGACTTTTGTACGTACGTCCTCACGTACATACTCTGGAAATACGGGGTATAACATTCTCCCCTCCTTAGAAACATTCGTCCCGAATGTTCCTTCTCAAGACGGATAACGACAAAGTTCCTCATAACTTAAACAAGTTGCCAATGCCACACCTGGCCACAAAATAACACACGCGCAAATACTTAACCCAAGTCAACGAGGAATCACTCCTACATCACAAAACTTTCCACCCTGGTCTAAAGGATACTCCCTTCGCATCTTCACTTCACAACAAAATGATCATTCCTATTTTCTTAGCACATGTTCACTTCTTTCCTTACTCGTCGTACTCTTCTCGAACACTTGAACTCTTTCTAGTATAATGCACTATACTTCGACCATTGCTTCAGTTTCCAAAACTTTGGAGTCACTACCTCCAAACTTGGTCACCTTACTAGCCTCAAATTCCTTTAAGGCCATTCCCGGCCTTCACGATCTGGTTTTGGTCGAACATATCCACGAACTCATACGATGGTCATCTAAACTTGGGCCTAGCACCCTCGTGACCCTACCACCTGGAGGGACTACCTCGAACTGACCCCACCTCATTTCGCTACGGTTGACCCGCACACGCCCTCAACCCGACCTCCATCGTGCCGAACTCTCTTGTTTCTCGATCCGGAACAATCTTACTAATTCACCTCATGAAAGCTACCACTTCCATCTCACACTACCCATGGACTTATCACACTAATACACCCTAGGCATATAATGCACTTCGACAAGGATCATTTGCAAAATCCATTACTCAAGACAGCCTTACATCTAAGGTCTCAATCGTGAAATATTCTAAGGTTCACACTTTTCATGCCCCCATACTTATCCTTCCAACTAACCATGTTTTCTAACTCACAATATAACACAACGCTATCCGTACATAGCATCACAATAATAAGATCATCATATCAAGCATACAAAACTCTGTAGGTTAAGGATATACCAGATCTACCGCTTCACTCTAATCATAGGCTCACTGCAGGCGATACCAGTAGGGCGTGATGAACCATCCATAGATCCCGTAGTCCGGTTATCCCACCAGCCATACCTCCGGCCTGACGCTTCGCAAATGGCCCTCGCTGGCCGCATGTAAAACAAACTCCGAACTAGCACGACACTCCCAAAATGGAGTCTACCACATCGGCCACAACGAGGTAGGTGGCTTCACCGCTAACACCCCCGCCCCGAAAATATGAACCTCGAGCCCCGACCGCTTCCCGAATACTGGATGCCTCAAGATTGTGGAGGACCACTCAGAGTGGTGGAGGCGCATAACTAGTTCGCTGGCCGAGGCGGTCCGCCTCAAAGTCGCCAAAGACCTCGTTGTTCTCGCCTCTTCGCTGATTCGTCATTCCGCCGACCTCTCCGCCTCACACCTGTGCATAAGTCGCACGCGGCAATGTCCATGCCCACAAGAGCTACACCAACAGCCTCGCCAAGTAGTCATCTAGCCCTGACGTAGCGGTACTGGCCTCCATATCGCCATTACAATGGGACATACCGAGCCAATGAGTCGAACTCCACATTGTACTCCCGAACTTTACGTCCGTTCTGCCTCAACATCAAAAATTTGTCGGCCCGAGCCCTCCTCATCTGTGGAGGCAAGAAATGTGCAAGAAATGCCCCTGAGAACTCGTCCCAAATGGCAGGAAGTGCATACTCTCCCCGGGACAGCTCCCACGAATCAAACCAGTCGACTGCAGTATCACGTAGCCGATGAGAACCTAAGACCACCGACTCGGTCTCCGAAGCCTTGATCACTCATGATCCGTCAGAATCGCTTGATGAACTCCTCGCGATCATCCTCCCGCCGACCAGAACTCAAGGGCTACAACTCGTAAAGTCCCGTAGCCTCAAACTATCCGATCTCGGGTGAACCATGGTACTATCGAATCGAATCCGCCGTGATTCAAAGATATCTCATGTTCGCCACGATTCGCCGAATCGCTATCTTTGTACTCCCAACTCCTCTCGCCCTGTGACGTGGACCGGAGGTGCAGTATCGTGGTCTCACGCCCATCGCTGCGCTCTAAACTCACTGGGCCGGGCGGCGCAGAAAACTCGCCGCTCAAGCACTGCTCGTGTAATGACCGGCCTCGCTTCTCGCATTCTCTCAGACCACTAGCAGCTCCTCACCGCCTTGCCCATCTGGGCTCGGTTGCCTTACGCGAGGCATAATCAGTGAAAACGAAATACGCCGTAGGGTCCAACTTATAACACACTCTAAGGCACGATCTCGTAATGAGAAGAATGGAAACTAATCCTAAATGTCTCGCACCTCCTCGATTATAGATGTGGTGCACAACACATCGATAATCAAGATTCTACTGTAGACACGGTCAGAGACACTTTCCGAGAATTAATCGCTCGATACCACTTTTGTCGCGACCTGCCTGGCTCGTGGATCGTGCCTTACCCGCACCCAAGTAGTCATACATCGTAGAAATCAGCGAACATAAAAACAAGACATGAATCAAATGTAAAATGAGACACATTTTATCTCGAGAGAAAGTCGCTTTCAAAGATATATATATACAAAGTTTGAATAGCATATCCTTTACAACCCCGCCCACAACAAAGGCTGCACTTAAGATTTTTACAAGAATTATGACGGACAGGTCTCGCCATACCCCGAATGTACAAAACCTACAACTCAGTGGAAAACATACCAAAAGATAAGCCTCCTGAGAAACGGAGCTTCCTAATACGTCGAATCGCGATCCTATGAGCGAGATCAACGATCGGTGTACCTTACCGCGACATGAACGCAGCCTCGGGCGAGGTCAGTACAACAGGTACCAAGTATGTGAAACTGAACAAAAATACTGTAAGTGAAATCATAACAGTCTATATAAAACAGGAGACATGTATGATGACCAAACTACCGTTCACAATATAATCTAGCAGACATACCAAGTCAGGGACTCACGCCCGTAAAGTCATCACTCAAATATAACTCGAATTTAACTCAAGAACGGCCGCACGCCCAAGATCTTACTCCTGCACAAGCATGGCCATGGAACCATCCTAATGGAAGCATACCCGTGGGCCACCCATCGTGTCAGTATGTCCAAAGGAAATAACCAGATAACAATCGTAATGAAAGCATACTCGTGGGCCACCCATCGTGTCAGTATGTCCCAAGCAAATAACAAGATAATACTCCTAATGGAAGCATACCCGTGGGCCACCCATCGTGTCAGTATGTCCCAAAAGGAAATAACAAAATAACAATCAAAGTGGAAGCATACTCTGGCCACCCATCGTGTCGATGTCCAAAAACAAACAAAGAAGATCACACTTAATGGAAGATACCCGGGCCACCCATCGTGTCAAGATGTTCAAAAGGATCGATATAGTGGAAGCATACCCGAGGCCACCCATCGTGTCAAGATGTCCATCAATCAATCGACATCCCGCCTCCAACGAGACGCCAGAGTACGTAAATACAACACTTGCACAACAAAGGATATCCCCACAAGCATAGGCAAGTTCAACATACTCAAGACTCTTTATTTTATTACAACAAATCTGGGTTTTAACCCCAAAGTACTACATACATTAATCCTTTCAAAAAGACCTCATTTTTACGTAAAAACAACTCGATACTATTATCCGTAGTACCAAATACGTTCATGTTTTAAAATCAAGTACTTTACACTGTTTTAAACCAAGTGGCTTATACTTTTAGACTAACGTCAAGTAACAACATTCTTTTCCAAAAGTTCAAGTTTGCCTAATTTCAGATACTCAAGTCTTTTAGTTTCGAAAGATTTCATAGATTATAGTCTTAATCAAATAACGTACTCTCTTTTAAAACAATAAGCCTTATGTGTGAGTAGGTTATTCTTGTTTATAACAATCTTATAAAAGCAGCCATGATCTAGGAAATGTAATACAATTTTGTCTTATCTTAGCTTCTATGCAGATGGAGGTTTCTACTGGTTTTAATATAATAACTATATTAGTCAAAACATTTCCCTTTATTAACGCTGCAGTGGTTCGTTCGATACATATTCTGATTTCCGAAATCAGTAAAAAATTCTTCCTTTTAAAAACCAAGTACTCATTACTCACGAATGAGGTTTCACACTTTTTAACAAAATTCATATTAATTCAATTAAGTCAAGTCTCTTATCTTTTAAGATCAAGTCTCTTAACTTCTACAATCAATAAATCATTCTTTTTATCTCTCTTAAGTCGTTATACCTAACTTCCCATAAAGCTGGTATAACTCTTAAGCTTTCAAAACCAAGTATTACTCTTCTTTCAAAAACGATTCTTAATTCTTTTGAAATACTTCAAGATTCTTATTATTTAAAACTCAAGTCAAAAGACATCGGAGTAAAACCACGCTCGCTTAACACACGACGCTCACCGTACATATATATTCTTTTAAAATATCATGCTCGTGAAGAATCACATACCGCGACGATTATCGACTATTAACAAAATGCTCCAAAGATCAGAATCCCGCTAGCCTTGTCCACCTTTCAAGTAGAACACGCCACTGCAGATTTCAACCTATACCGCTTATACAAGTCTATCAATGTCTAGACTATTCTCAGAGAATAAATCTAGATACAAGATTCTACTTAAAATTGGGCAAAGACTTCCCTACCCACAAACTTCACAAGTTCATCAGAACATACAAATTCTATGTAAGTACAGCCAATTCCCTTCTTATATACCTTCCTTGTATATAACTTATACTTAATTCTTATACTACAACAGTAAGTAAACTCTAATTACAACAGAAGGTCAAGAGTATTTACCTCGATAAGCCCAAAATTATCCAAGTTTAAATGTCGATCCTGAGCAACGTTTAGCTCCTATTCGGGCGCCCAACCCGCCTCCAAACAACCCTTAGAAGTTCCCAAACAACTTCTACTTAGCACTTCAACCGACTATGAAGATTTTCTTTAGGGTTTCGATTTGAGACTAAAAGGACATACGGTAGTATTTCCGGGCTCTACGTATAGAGGTAACTTTTGAATACTACAAGGTATAAGGCTAAGGTATTTTGGAATAGTAACAATACTTGGAGAATACTTTTCTACCAGGGGGTGTATTTTATGAGAACAACTCAAGGTAGTGGTACCTCACCTAGCACCACTAGGAAGGGTACCTCTCGCCACAAGGCCTCACAAAGGGGGAGGAGGCTCTTTGACGAGAGCTTCTACAAGAGGGGATTTTTAGACTTGAAAGTTGATTTGTGGATGAAGAATTCATCAACTCGGGGGTATTTATATGGCTTTCAAGGGCCAAGATGAAGCCAAGTGGTAGGCAAGTGTATGGTGGAGATTTGCACAAGTGCACCCTATCCTACTCCACAAATCCTCACAAACATCGACCCATGGTTTAGGCCACAAACATGCCATGAAACGGGCACCCAATTGGCCACCACAAACCGCCAACTCGAGGGTGACAAGTGTCGCCTCTCGTTGGTCCAAAATATTCCATCTCTAAAAATCCGCAAAAATTATAAATGACATAGCCGAATTTTCCTACGCAAAGTCCGGAAAACGCTTCGCCTGAAACGATTCTTTTGCTAGTTGTGCACAAATTTCGCCCCTAATGCCTACTTCTAAGGCTTAGACTTTTAGACGCACGCCTCACGCATATACTCAGAATACGGGTATAACACTTAGGACCTTAGAAATTTCAGAATGCTCATGGACTAGAAGACACTCCTTCTTCCGGTTTCTTCTACACTGGACAAATGGTTCGATTTGGTCCAAGCCGATAGAGTAATGATGAATCAAAATTGGAGTGATTTGACCTTAGAATGCACGCCATTTACTTGCCTATGGAACCGCCTCTGACCACCGTCCCGTGATGGCTACTTATCGTGATCCTATAATGTTGGGAAACGCCTTCAAGTTCATGAATACGTGGCTCTCTCACCCCGCTTTGATAACATAATGACTTCATGCCGAGACAAGACATATTGGGAATCGCCAATTCGCTCTAGCCTCAAAATTGAAAGCCTCAAACAACCATCGAGGGCATTGAACATAAGTGAATTTGGTAGTATTGATCAAAGAGCAAACGGGCAAACACGGAGTTTAAGGAGGCTATCAATGCGCATACGCAAGATCCCTTTGATGAGGAACTTAAAGCAAAGGTTAAGTCCTCAAGAGCTAAAGCTAACACCCATCGAAGCAGAGAGACACTTCATAAGGCAAAAGTCGAGGCGTAAACACTTGATTGGAAGTGATAGATGCTCCAAATACTTCCACACTTGATCAAGAGAAGTAATGTCGTGAACTCCATCAACTTTCTTGTCAAGACCAATGGTTCTATCACTACATCACCCGGGAAGTTAGAGATTTGCTTGTGGAGTTTTACAAGGATCTTTTAGGCACATCCCGATTCACAACTAACTTCGATCCCAAGTGTGCAACTTTGGCCCGAAGTTACGTGAAGAGGATATTCTACATCTTTTGCATTTCATATCCCTAAAGGAAATTTGGGAAGCTCTTTCTCGATATAGGCAATGACAAGGCACTGACCGATGGTTATTCGCCGCCTTCTTCAAGGATAGATGGAAAGACGTGGGACATGATGTAGTAAAAAGTGTTCAAGAGTTCTTCTCATCGGGTTCTTTTGAAGCGGATTTAATCATACCATCATCGCTCTACTGCCAAGACCGACGGATCCTAAGGTAACTGATTTTAGGTCTATTGGATTAACTAATGGTCTATAAGATCATTACAAAGATTCTAGCTAATGAATGGCAAGGGTTCTTCCTACTCGCTGACAAATCTCGCGGCATTTGTGAAAGGAAGAAACATGATGGACAATGTGTATGTTGCACAAGAGCTTGTGAGAGGATTTAATAGAGCCAGAGTCTCTCCAAGGTGTATGCTTATTGTTACACCCCGTAAGTCCAGGACATGTATAAGAGAATGTATATAAGGAATCAAGACTTGGAAGTTAGTACGAAAGGAAGAATTGTTTTTCCGACGGAAAATCTTTCAACGCCTAAGGGAAAATGTTCGTTGTTGAGAATCGATTCTCAAAATGCATTATTTGAAGAGTATGGAACTTATTAACATTATGGAAATTATTTTTACGACTTGGTCACGCTGGGCCCACCCGAGGAATTTTACGTTTTGTGGGGCCCACGAGGGTTACGGAATTTTATGGACGAATGAGAGGGCGACACGTGACACCCCCACATGTGGTCTTGGACGAAATTTAGTGAGGGTAAAATGGTCATTGACCACCTTGGAAGATTAGTCTTGCTAGCATGACATTGTTGACTTGTCAACTTGTCCACATGGGCTTGATCCTAGTGAAACCTATCCAAGCCACACATTTGTTGTAATCTAAGCCCTTCAATGTGTTTTAAATACTACACTAGTATCAAGACTTGACATTTCTACACTTAGAAAAATTAGACAACACCTTGTTCTTCAACAAGTGCTTTCGGGTTTGGCATGTTCCTCACAAGAAATTTTGTAGTTTTGATCCATTAGCCACAAGACATAAACCCAATGTCCCTAAGGGTATTATAAGGATATCTCAATAGAAAGATTTCGGAAAAACGGCGTTTTCGTATTAGTTGAAAGGCGGAAACTTAAGGAGTTCTTCAACTTTGAAGTTGGAACTTGAAGATGGGTTCTTCATAGGCTTCTAAGGAGTGCTTGGAGAGGATTGGAACTTAAGGAAAGGAGCTAAGAATTGCTAAGGCGCGACTTTGAATCTTGGAATTTTTAAGGGCTTATAAAGGTATAATTTTGTCGTTTTAGCAATTAATGTTTACTTATTGTTGTAGCTATGGATATTAGCAAGCATGAGATGTATAGTATGAAGTTTGATAATTATATCGCTATTGGAACCCTAATCCAAAACTAGCATGTTTAGCCTTAAGATTGGAATTCAAGTTGATTATTCGCTTAAGTCGTCGCATGTCAGTGTAAGAAGGAAATTGTAGTTGTTGGTTGCTTAAGACTATATAACATGTTAGACCTTAGGACTTGGAATTGGAAAAGGATTGGAAAAGACTTAGTGTGTTGTTGGTTATTGGCCGAGAATGACTAGTGAGTATTAAACTACTTTGTATTAATCATGGCTAAATTTTACACGATTGTAAGGCGTGTAATCCCCTTTGTTTGGTTGTTGTTTGGAGCCTTAAATGTGGCGTGTTGGTTATTGTATTCAACCTTGAAAAATGTGGCAAAGTGAGTAGAAACAAAGGAAGTCGCCCGATTTTCCGTAGAATTGAGACCGCTACTTAGTATTATTCTATGTTAGAGACTAGAAGTTGATTGTCTTGTTGTGACCATTATAGGTTGACACTTCTACGTACGGCGTATTCGGCTTAGCTTGTGGATTTAGCCGAAAAGGTATGTGAACTATCTCCTCTTCTAGCATGATTCCTTAAGATAAAGAAAGTATTTCCTACTCCTTAAACGATCCATTCCTCGTTGTATTTGGATTGCCTAAAGTAGAATTTGTTCTATGTACTTCCTTGATTGTACTTTGATGTTTAAATTGTGTTGTATAATCCATTTCAGTGAAGTTTGGATTCTTAAAAGTGAAAGTATTTTGCTTAAAGTACATGAGTCTTGAAAAGAAGTGGTTTCCAAAACCTAATGGTCATTTTAATGACTTTAGGAAGTCAAATGAGTGATTTACTTAATTGTTTTAAAAGAGGAGAAATGACATGATTTAAGAGAAGTAACTTATTTTAAAGGTGTAAGATACTGAGGTTTAAAAGTAGAAGAAACTTGTTTTCTAAATATTAAGAGACTTGAAGTATTTTGAAAGTTAAGAACTTGATTGGTAAGTATAAGTCTCTGGTTATAAAAGGAATGAAATTGTCTAAAACTACAAAGTGGTTATAACGACTTTATGGGAAGTTGGTTATAACGGCTTTATGGAAGGTTTAGAAAGTTGTCTATTTTGATTAACGGGCATAAGTTGCCTTGATTGTGAAAATTTGAAGTTACTTGATTTCAAGCTTTGAAATGAGTTTTATAAAGTGTAGTAACTTACTTTGAAAAATAGACACACCTGATACTACTGGTGTTAGTATCTTGGGGTATTACATAAAAATGAGTCCTTTAAAAGAATGTACGAACGTAGTACTTTGGCTTGATTAATTGAGAATTATTCTAAGCTGCCTTGATAAGTACTTTGGCTTGATTAATTGAGAATTATTCTAAGTGTGCCTTGATAAGTACTTTGGCTTGATTAATTGAGAATTCGTCTAAGTGTGCCTTGATACGTACTTTGGATTGATTAATTGAGAATTATTCTACGTGCCTTGATAAGTACTTTGGCTTGATTAATTGAGAATTATTCTACGGTGCCTTGATAAGTACTTTGGCTTGATTAATTGAGAATTATTCTAAGTGTGCCTTGATAAGTACTTTGGCTTGATTAATTGAGAATTAGTCTAAGTGTGCCTTGATAAGTACTTTGGCTTGATTAATCGAGAATTATTCTACGCGGTGCCTTGATAAGTACTTTGGCTTGATTAATTGAGAATTATTCTACGCGTGCCTTGATAAGTACTTTGGCTTGTTTATCGAGAATTGCCAACGTGCCGGGTGATAGCATTTGAGTACAAGTATTATGTTTTATTACGCTGACGTGACTCCTGGTTGGTGGCCTACCGTCTTGTCAGAAGATTACTCGACGCACCGACGCTGACGGGATTCCACGCATGCTTCCATTATTTGTGTTACCCTACGGTCACGCTTATACGACGTGGGATTCCGGCACGCGACGAGGATACCCACGGACATACGCTTATACGACGTGGGATTCCGGCACGTGACCGTGTGTCGTTAGATGCCCGGATTTGTTTGTGTTACCCTACGGCCATGCTTATACGATGTGGGATGCCGGCACGCGACCGCGAGGATACCCATGGTCATGCTTATACGATGTGGGATGCCGGCACGCGACCACGATGGATACCCTCGACATGCTTATATGACGGGATTCCGGCACGTGACTGCGAGCTTTGATTCTGATTGTTGGTATACCCCACGGTCACGCTTATACGACGGGATTCCGGCACGCGACCACGAGGATACCCTCGATATGCTTATCGTGTTAGGGCATGATTGATATTACGGGCGTGAGACCCATAGTTATATTTGAATAGTGACTTTGAGGGCACGCGCCCCCGACTTGATATAATCGCTATGTATTGGCATCGAGGGTCGCTATCATACATGTCTCCTGCTTTGTTTAGATCGTTATGATTTTATTACGCATTTCATCGCTTCACATACTTGGTACATTCTTCAGATCGACCTCCTTCGGGCCGCGCTCATGTCGCAGTGTTATACCCCGTATTTCCGCAGTATGTACGCGAGGCGCACGATTATAATTTGAGCCTTAAAGTTGGCTAGTTTCGAAATTTGGGCACAAGTGCCAAAAGAATCGTTTTTCGACTAAACGCTTTACTAACTTCATGGGCGGAAAATTCCGCTATGTCATTTATAATTTTGCGGATTTTTCCGAGAGACGAACATTTTGGATTAACGGAGGGTGATATGTGTCACCCTCACATCAAAGGACTCAGCGGGCTTTGGACGAAAATAGGTGGCATGGTTAGGTAGGATATATTGTGCAAGTCATGTGGTAGATAGATAAGTGCACATGGCTTAATCCTAGCCCTACACTTGCATAACACTTGAAGAATCTCGCCATTGGTTGGCCATTCCTTGACCTATAAATACCCTCTAAGTCAAGACTTTCTTCATCCAAACTTGAGCAATCTTTCTAAGTCTCACACTACTCCCTCTCTTGTTTGTTTCTGGCCCAAAGCCCCTCCCCTCCCTTGTGAAGCTTGGCCAGGCCTCCTCCCCTTTGTAGAGGCTCGCGGGTATACCCCCAGCCTAGTTGTCTCGTATAAATACCCCCTTTGTGGTATAGAAATACTCTCCAAGTATTGTTATAATGCCCAAATACTCGCCCAAATACCTTGTAGTATTCCCAAGGTTACACTTATACAAAAGCCCAAATACTATTATACTTCCTTTAGCCACTAAACTAAACCCTAAGGAAAACTTTCATAGTCATTGAAGTGTTAAGTGGTTGGTAAGAACTTCTAAGGGTTGTTTGGAGCGGGTCGAGCGCACGGAGTAGGAGCTAAACCTTGCTCAGATCGACTTATAACTTGGATAATTTTGGGCTTATCGAGGTAAACACTCTTAACCTTCTGTAATTGGAAATTACATCTGTTGGAATATATAGTTGAAGTATACTATATATAGAATTGAATTATACTTACGCAATGTCTTGCGACTTAAGCCCTAACTTTAAGAAGAGAATCGAATCAGAATTACTTAGATCAGACATAAGAGACTTGTATAGCATTATCGTGAAGTATAATTGTACACGTCCCGTTAACAGAACCCCCTGGCTTGGTAGTCGCTCGATATGAGGAGAATTACGATGTCATGTGGGGAGGTGTCAATTTTCTCAGAATATTCTACGCCGATCTAAAGATATTAATAGCGCCTGTGGCCTCTATAGTCAGAGTACTACGTGGAGTGATCCGCTTGGCCAGAGAGTGTAGCCGCTTGAGGTACTTGAGCGCTTGCTATTAGTCGATAATCGCCGCGAGGTATGTGAACTTCTTCTTATCTGTTCTAGCATGATATGTGTATAACTATGTAGTACGGTAGACGCATACGTGTTAAATGTATTTGATTGTTTTTAAACATAAAGTGTTATAACGCTTTATGGAAGTTGTTATAACAAATTTCATGTAAATGAGAAATGCTTTGTGGTTTCTTTTTAAAGATAACCGATTTGACTTATAACCGACTTGATGTGTGATAATAAAGAACCTCAAGTATTCTAAAAGATTAAGAAACCTTTTGAAAGAATGGTTTAATGGTTTAGAAGTTAAGAGACTTATTCTTAAAAGATAAGAGACTTGACTTAATATGGATGTTTGTGAAACCTCATTCGTGAGTAATGAGTGCTTGGTTTTGAAAGGAATAATGTTTTACCGATTTCGAAATCGAACGTATCGACAAACCACCGCAGCGTTAATAAAGGAAAATGTATTGAATAATTAAGTATTATTAAAACCAAGAGAAACCTCCATCCGCATGTGCTAAGATGAGACAAAATGATATTACATTTTCTAGATCATGGTCGCTTAATAAGATTGGTTATGAACAAGAATAACCTACTCGCCATGGCATATGTTACTCAATTGTTTTAAAAGAGATTAAGACATTGAACTATGAAACTTTTCAAAAAGAGACTTGTGTAATCAAATTAGGCAAACCGAACTTTAGGAAAAGAAAGGCATCAGGTTGTCTTTAAAATGGTTTAAAACATAAGGTGTTATAACAAATTTATGGGAAGTTGGTTATAACGACCTTATGAAAACAAAAAAAGGTTTTATCATTGGTTTTAATGTGGTAACTTGACTTTAAAAAGAAGTGTTTTGTCAAAAAGAAGGCATGGTGTCGCCTTAATTTGGTTTTAAAAGGAAAGTATGGAAGTTGTTTTGGTTTACTTAAAAGATATAAGTCACTCTATTTTTTTATACTACGTATCGGGTAACTTTTATAAAAGGAATAGATCTCTTTAAAAGGAATTTAACGACGTAGTACTTTAGGTTAAAACCCTGACTGGGCATAAAATGAAAGTACTTCGAGTCAGGTATAAACTCGCTTATGCTTGTTGTGAAACTTCCCTATGCTTGTTGTTGTGAAACTTGCCTATGCTTGTTGTGATAGCCTTTGTTGTGCAAGAATTGTGTTTCTATACCACCGCATCTCTCGATGGAGGGTCGGTTGACTTGTTGAGAACTTACTGGACGCGGACCGGCAGCGACGATAAATTCCACTCGCACGCCTCGCTGATAGTGTTACTTTGTTAATCGCTTTGGACATACCGACACGACGCGTAGCGCACGGGCATGCTTCCACTTTGATTACCGCTTGTTGACTTATTGTTTCCTTCGACATACCGACACGACGCGCGAGCGCATCGCATGCTTCCATTTGGAATGTCGCTTATTGTTCCTTTCGACATACCGACACGACGCGTAGCGCACGCATGCTTCTATTTGGAATGTTGTCTTATTTGTTCCTTTGGACATATCGACACGACGCGTAGCGCACGTATGCTCCTTTGATTGTTGCCTTATTGTTATCATATCATGCATCGCCATGCGAGGAAGGAATTCCACGCACGAGTGATGATTTGGAGGCGCGAGTCCCCGACTTGATATGACTATTTATATGTCAGGTATCGTAGTTTGGTTATCATACATGTCTCCCGCTTATATAGATCGCTATGATTTCATTTACATTATTTTACAGCCACATACTTGGTACTGCAGATCGACCTCCTTCGGCCGCTCATGCCGCAGTGTAAGTACATCTACCGCCGATCCCCGCTAGATCTCATTTCAGCTTGGGAAGCTCCGCTTGCCGAGGCTTATCTTTGGTATGTTACCCCGAGTCCGTAAGTTCTGTACGCTCGTGGTATGGCGGCCCCGCCCCATCATAGTTGTTGTATAAATCTTAGAGGTCCAGTAAGACCGCTGCAAGTGTGGTGTAAGGATTGTAATCGCTCAAATGTTTATATATATATGCTGAAGGCAACCGCTTTGGTCAGCCTATTTGCTTTTATTTATCATGTCTCTTGTTTCATATTTATGCTTTATGTTCCGCTGATTTTCTCGATGTTGTATCACTAGGGTGCCCGGGTGCACTACCACGCCCCGCTCGGTCGTGACAAAGTGGTATCGTGAGCGCTTAATCTCTGAAAGTGTCTACGCACCGTGTCTAGTAGAGTCTTGATTATCGTGTGTTGTGCACCACATCTATAATCGTGAGGCTATAGGACATTTAGGATTAGTTTCCATTCTTCTAATTCAGATCGTGCCTGTAGAGTGTTGTAAGTCGACCCTCTGACGTATCTTGTTTTTTACCAGTTATGCCTCCGCGCAAGGCAACCCGGGCGCAGAAGGGCAAGGCAGCAGAGGGAGATACGAGTATAGCAAATGCAGCCTCACAGAGACCACAAGACTGAGCCTCCACCCCACAGCCGCGCAGGAGAGATGGGTTACGCGAGACGGCCCGCTTAATGGCCGTGGTCAGGCTGACTGAGGATAAGCCGGACGCAGCAGCCTGGCCCAAGAGCACCCGTAGTTCAACCCCGAGCGCATACTGAGACTACGGATTTTCTCGAGGTGTAACCCGCCAGAGTTTTACGGGTCGAGGCCCGAGGATGATCCGCAGGAGTTCATCCGCAGCTACAAATGATCACGAGAGTGATCAAGGCCTCTGAGACCGAGCCGCTGGTCCTGGTTCGCATCGGCCGCGTGATACCGCAATGATTGGTTTGATTCGCGAGCCGTCCCGGAGAGAATGCACTTCCGCCGGGACGAAGTTCTCAAAGGCATTTCTTGCACACTTCGCCGCCACGGCGAGGGCTCGGCCGCCGACAGATTTTTGGTGTCGCGGCGATCCGCGCATCGCATGGAGTACAATGTGAGTTCGACTCATCGCCCAGACGCCCCCGCATTAGTAGCTAGTATGGAGGATCGAGTCCACCGATATGTTACAGGCTCGATGATTACCTAGCGCAGAGTTGTTCGTGTAGCTCTTCACCAGATGGACATCGCTCGCATGCAGCTTATGCACTCGAGGCGGGAGCGAGAAATCGACTGAATGACCAAAGTCGCATAAGAGGGCCGAATCGCAGGTCCTTTGGTGATTTTCGAGGCGCATCGCCGCAGCAGACTAGTTATGCGCCTCCGCCAAGACATGAGTGGTCCTCTACAATCTTCGAGCGCCCAGAGTTTTCGCGAGCAGTCGTGGCTCCAAGGGTTCAGATTTTCGGAGAGCAGTGGTGTTAACCACCAAGCCACCCTACCTCGTCAGGACCGTGGTAGACTCCACATGGGAGTGTCGTGCTAGTCCGGGAGTTTGTTTTACATGCACAGCAGGCCATTTTGGGAGAAACTGTCCACTGTGGGTAGCGCCGTAGGATAGCACAGACACGGGGTCGGGCCATGGTTCTTCACCTTCCATAGACAGTGCAGATGTTCATGCGCAGCGCCACTGAGAGGTCGCGTGGAAGTTCCTAGCTTTAGCGGTCCTTCAACCGCCTATTTTCGTATATCCTTAACCATCTAGAGTTTTGTATGTTATGATAATGTGTTAAGTGTTATGTTCGGATAGCTTTGTGCTAAAATGTGACTTAGAAACATGCTTAGTGAAAAGGGTAAGTCTGGGGTGAGAAAATGATTAACCTTAGAATATTACGCTGAGACCTTAGATGTGCGCCGCCTTGAGTACAAGTTTTTTTGCTAGTGATCCTTTCGAGTGCATTTTATGCCTAGAATGTATTGTGTGATAAGTCCCCGGTAGTGTGAAATGGAAGTGGTAGCTTTGACACTGTAGAGGTAAGATTGTTCCGGATCGGGGATCAAGAGCGTAATGCGTTGTGGGTTGGGTTCAGCCATATCGAGGGCCAACCCGCGCCTGCTTCGGCTGGGCCGCTCGTGGTCCCGCCAGTGGTAGGGTCACGAGGTGCTAGGCCCAGTTTAGATGACCATCGATGAGTTTGTGGATATGTTCGACCAGATCGGTTCGTGAAGGCCGGAATGGCCTTAGAGGAAAGTAAAGCTAGTAAGATGACCAAGTTTGAGGTTGTGACTCCAAAGTGTTGGGAAATCAAGCGATGATCAAGTGTGGTATGATACTAGAAGAGTTCAAGTGTTCGAAGTGGCATCAAGAGTAAGAGGAAGAAGAGAACGTGTTGTGTTACCAAAGCGTGGCGCTGACAACTTGTTTAGGAACTTCTTCGTTATTCGAGAAGGAACATTCGACGAATGTTTCTACGAGGAGAATGTTATACCTCGTATTTCCGCAGTATGTACGTATTATAATTTGAGCCTTAAAGTTGGCTAGTTTCAAATTTGGGCACAAGTGCCAAAAAGAATCGTTAAAACGCTTTATTATAATTTTTATGGATTTTTCCGAGAGAAAACATTTTGACGTAAACGCTTTACTAAACTTCATGGCGAAGGAAAATTCCTGATAAGGTGCACATGGCTTAATCCTAGCCCTACACTTGCCTAACACTTGGAAGAATCTTGGCCATTGGTTGGCCATTCCTGACCTATAAATACCCTCTAAGTCAAGACTTTCTTCATCCAAACTTGAGCAATCTTTCTAAGTCTCACACTACTCCTCCTCTTGTTTGCTTCGCCCAAAGCCCCTCCCCTCCCTTGTGAAGCTTTTGCCGAGAGGCCTCCTCCCCTTTGTAGAGGCTTGGTCGCGGGTATACCCCCTAGCCTAGTTGTCTCGTATAAATACCCCCTTTTTGTGGTATAGAAATACTCTCCAAGTATTGTTATAATGCCCAAATACTCGCCCAAATACCTTGTAGTATTCCCAAGGTTACACTTATACAAAAGCCCAAATACTATTATACTTCCTTTAGCCACTAAATGAAACCCTAAGGAAAACCTTCATAGTCGGTTGAAGTGTTAAGTAGAAGTTGTAAGAACTTCTAGTTGTTTGGAGCTGTCGAGCGCACGGAGTAGAGCTAAACCTTGCTCAGGATCGACTTATAACTTGGATAATTTTGGGCTTATCGAGGTAAACACTCTTAACCTTCTGTTGTAATTGGAAATTACATGTTGTTGGAATATCTAGTTGAAGTATACTATATATAGAATTGAATTATACTTACGGCAATGTCTTGCGACTTAAGCTGAACTTTAAGAAGAATCGAATTGTAATTACTTAGATCAGACATAAGAGACTTGTATAGCATTATCGTGAAGTATAATTGTACACGCCCAATAACGTAAACCCCTCGGTTGGCTTGGTAGTCACTCGATAGAGGAGGAGAATTACGCCGCCATGTGGGGAGGTGTCACAATTTTCTGAGAATATTCTACGCCGATCTAAAGATATTAATAGGCGCTGTGGCCTCTATAGGTTGTAGTACTACGTGGAGTGATCCGCTGGCTTAGAGTGTAGCCGACGGTTTGAGGTACTGAGCGCTTTGCTATTAGTCGATAATCGCCGCGAGGTATGTGAACCTCTTCTTATCTGCTCTAGCATGATACGTATAACTATGTAGTACCAGACGCATACGTGTTAAATGTATTTGATTGTTTTTAAACATAAAGTGTTATAACGGCTTTACGGGAAGTCAAGTTATAATACTCTATGTAAATGAGAAATGCTTTGTGGTTTCTTTTTAAAGATAACTGATTTGACTTATAACCGACTTGATGTGTGATAATAAAGAACCTTGAAGTATTCTAAAAGATTAAGAAACCTTTTTGAAATAATGGTTTAATGGTTTAGAAGTTAAGAGACTTATTCTTAAAAGATAAGAGACTTGACTTAATATGGATGTTGTGAAACCTCATTCGTGAGTAATGATGCTTGGTTTTTGAAAGGAATAATGTTTTACTGATTTCGGAAATCAGAATGTGTATCGACAAACCACCGCAAATGCTAATAAAGGAAAATGTATTGAATAATTAAGTATTATTAAAACCAAGAGAAACCTCCATCCGCATGTGGCTAAGATGAGACAAAATGATATTACATTTTCTAGATCATGGTCGCTTAATAAGATTGGTTATGAACAAGAATAACCTACTCACTATGGCATATGTTACTCAATTATTTTAAAAGAGATTAAGACATTGAACTATGAAACTTTTCAAAAAGAGACTTGTGTAATTGAAATTAGGCAACCGAACTTTAGGAAAAGAAAGGCATCAGGTTGTCTTAAAATGGTTTAAAACATAAGGTGTTATAACAGCTTTATGGGAAGTTGGTTATAACGACCTTATGAAAACAAAAGAAAGGTTTTATCATTGGTTTTAATGTGGTAACTTGACTTTAAAAAGAGAAGTGTTTTGGTCAAAAAAGAAGGCATGGTGTTGCCTTAATTTGGTTTTAAAAAGGAAAGTATGGAAGTTGTTTTGGTTTACTTAAAAGATATAAGTCACTCTATTTTTTTATACTACGGGTATCGGGTAACTTTTATAAAAGGAATAGATCTCTTTAAAAGGAATTTAACGTACGTAGTACTTTAGGGTTAAAACCCGGACTTGGGCATAAAATGAAAGTACTTCGAGTTGTGTATAAACTTGCCTATGCTTGTTGTTGTGAAACTTCCCTATGCTTGTTGTTGTGAAACTTGCCTATGCTTGTTGTGATAGCCTTTGTTGTGCAAGAATTGTGTTTCTATACCACCGCGTCTCTCGATGGAGGGTCGGTTGACTTGTTGAGAACTTACTTGGACGTGACCGGCAGTGACGGATAAATTCCACTCGCACGCTCTCGCTGATAGTGTTACTTTGTTAATCGCTGACATACCGACACGACGCGTAGCGCACGGCATGCTTCCACTTTGATTACCGCTTGTTGACTTATTGTTTCCTTGGACATACCGACACGATGCGTAGCGCACGCATGCTTCCATTTGGAATGCCGTTTTATTGTTCCTTCGACATACCGACACGACGCGTAGCGCACGCATGCTTCCATTTGGAATGTTGTCTTATTTGTTCCTTTGAACATACCGACACGATGCGTAGCGCACGTATGCTCCTTTTGATTGCTGTCTTATTGTTATCATATCATAGATCGCCGGTGAGGAAGGAATTCCACGCACGAGTGATGATTTGGAGGCGTGAGTCCTCGACTGATATGACTATTTATATGTCAGTAATCGTAGTTTGGTTATCATACATGTCTCTCGCTTTATATAGATCGCTATGATTTCATTTACGATTTTACGCTTCACATACTTGGTACCGTTGCATCGACTCTCCTTCGGGGCCGCTCATGCCGCAGTAAGTACATCGCTGTCGATCCCCGCGCTAGGATCTCATTTCAAATTTTGGGAAGCTCCGCTTCGCCGAGGCTTATCTTTGGTATGTTACCCCGAGTCCGTAAGTTCTTAGACGCTCGTGGTATGGCGGGCCCCGTCCCGTCATAGTTGTTGTATAAATCTTAGAGGTCCAGAGCACCGCAAGTGGTGTAAGGATTGTAATCGCTCAAATGTTTATATATATGTTGGAAGGCAACCGCTTTGGTCGCCTATTTGCTTTTATTTATCATGTCTCTTGTTTCATATTTATGCTTTATGTTCCGCTGATTTTCTCGATGTTGTATCACTAGGGTGCCCGGTAGGCACTACCACGCCCCTGCTCGGTCGTGACATCGTTTAGGTACGCTGCTTGGTGATTTGCAGTGTAGGACCGCCTGCAGTTTTGGATTGCTTCCTTCGTCGGAGTTTATCTTTTTGGTATAAGTTCTTTCAAGCATGTGCTTTTGTACAAGCATGGGTACGGGCGGCCTTGTCCCGCCATAGTTCAAGATAACTCTGAGGTCCAGATTCATATGTGGATTGGACTCATGTACAAAGGCGTTGTCTTTTATTATGTATATTATACGGCAAATTGTCGGCTTTGCCTCAGATGTATGTTGGTTTTAAAAAAATGAGGTGTTATTAAATTTCCGCAGCTATCAGGTTGTTAGGTAGAAGGTGCCTGTGTAGGGCACCACCACGCCCGGTTTGGGGCGTGACAGAGTGGTATCGAGCAATGGCCTCTGAATGTCTACGCATCGTGTCTAGTAGAGTCTTGATTATAGGTGTTTCACGCCACACCCATAAACAGTGAGGCTACAGGACATTTGGAGTTGGTTTCTATTCTTCTCACTCTAAGATCGTGCCATGAGTCGTGTTAGTAAGATAATTCCTCCGACGTGATTTTGTGTTAAAGTTATGCCTCCGCGAGGGCAACAAATCCTGTATGGCAAAGGAGTAGCAGGAGTCGCTAGTCGACTCAAAGAGTTGATAGGCTTATGCCTGTGGTATACCTGATGTTGTTCAAAGAGGCGATTTCTTCTCGCGCTGTTTTGAGACCTCAAAGACTGCAGCCTCGGCTTCTGCCAGGAGAAGACTATGTGGTCAGCGAGGGAAGCTTATGTTATTGACCAAGATAGTGGTGCTACAATTTCATCACAGGAGGTTATTCGCCAAGCATGCATGTGTGTACAGAGGGTAGAGGGCCAACGCGGAGATCAGCGTAAGAGGGCTAGACCGGTTGGTTATCCCGGTGAGTTCTTGGACGAGCAGCCTCAACAGCGAGTGAGATATTCGTCGCAGCCTACCCAGTACATACCCCCGCAACTCACAGGTGGGAGATATGACCCCACAAGGTATTTAGGAGCCGGTCCAAGCTCCAGGGGTCGAGGTTCTCAGAGGAGCCGAGGATTTTCTCGGTCGAGGCCACCTATTCCTCAGTGTATCAGATGTGGTAAGCGTCATTCGGGGAAATGCCGTTATGACACAGATGGTTGTTATTATTGTGGCCGTCCGGGCCACAAGAAGTGGGAATGTCCAGTTAGAAAGAGCGCCGGTAAGGTGGCTCAGCCTATGAGGCAGATGGTTGATTCTCTTTCCTCCGCAGACGCTGCCCCCTGCAAGTGGTGTTCGGATGTCACCACCGTGGTAGAGGTCAGGGTGGTGTTTATAGTTCTGGCGGTCCTTCGAACCTCAGAGGTGACGTGACTACTGGGCAGGATCGGAGGCGACATCGCATCGGTTACAGTATATTTCGATTCTTTTCAATCATACGCGCTGATAGATTCAGATTTTACCCTAGCGTATATGTTTTCCCTTTATTGCTAGAGGTGTAAAGTGATAGTATCCCAGAGGTAGGGATACTTTGATTAGTAAAGTGAAAAGTTAAGAATGTTGACAAGAATGGTAAGTGAAGTGAGACTATAGTTGTGTAAAGTTCACACGTAGTAATTGCTCCATGACAGTGTAAGACCAATAGGGAAGTTTGTACAGTAGAAATAATTTGGCTTATGTGATGAACCTCAAGTGAATAGGGATAGGTGAGAAGTACCTTGAGATAAGAGAGAGATTTATTTCGCACTAAGGATGAGAAGTTAAGTGACGACGAGTCGGGTTATGGACTCATTTCGGTCACCGATAGTATGGAACGGGTGATGTCACTTGGTAGTGGTCCCGCATGTGATAGGTCCCGGACGCAAGGCCCAAGTTTAGTTGATCGTTGTACGAAGTTCGTGGATGCTCCACCGAATCGGTCGTAAAGACCGGTAAGAGCCTTAACGGGAAAGTAAGTAACAATATGGCCAAGTTTGGATAGTAACTCCAAGGATTGGAGAACAGAAACAATATTTGAGATTTTGTACGTGTACTAGATAAGTTTGAAAGTACGAGAAAGTATGACAAGTAAAGAAATAAAGGAACCTCTAAGGATCCCGTGTTTTAGAAGACTGTAACCTTCGAGTTTTGTGAGAAGGGGTCGCGGACGAAAGGTCCATTGATATGTTTAAGGATGTTAGGTGGTGGCCATGTGTGGCATCGTTAGTCTTGTAGAGTATTGATTGATAGGCATAGTAAAGAGATTGTGCCGGAGTTTGTATAGCCTGACAACCGACTAAGAACATTCGGGGATGAATGTTTCTAAGGGGGGAAGAACATTACACCCCGTAAGTCCAGGACATGTATAAGAGAATGTATATAAGGAATCAAGACTTGGAAGTTAGTACGAAAGAAAGAATTGTTTTTCCGACTTAAAATCTTTCAACGCCTGGCGGAAAAATGTTCGTTGTTGAGAATTGGATTCTCAAAATGCATTATTTGAAGAGTATGAAACTTATTAACATTATGGAAATTATTTTTACGATTTGGTCACGGGCCCACCCGAGGAATTTTACGCTTTAAGGGCCCACGAGGGTTACTGCAATTTTACGGACGAACGAGAGGCGACACGGCACCCCCCACATGTGGTCTTGGACGAAATTTAGTGAGGGTAAAATGGTCATTGACCACCTTGGAAGATTAGTCTTGCTAGCATGACATTGTTGACTTGTCAACTTGTCCACATGGGCTTGATCCTAGTGAAACCCATCCAAGCCACACATTTGTTGTAATCTAAGCCCTCCAATGTGTTTTAAATACTACACTAGTAGCAAGACTTGGCATTTCTACACTTAGAAAAATTAGACAGCACTTTGTTCTTCAACAAGTGCTCTCGGGTTTGGCATGTTCCTCACAAGAAATTTTGTAGTTTTGATCCATTAGCCACAAGACTTAAACCCAATGTCCCTAAGGGTATTATAAGGATATCTCAATAGAAAGATTTCGGAAAAACGGCGTTTTCGTATTAGTCGCAAGGCGGAAACTTAAGGAGTTCTTCAACTTTGAAGTTGGAACTTGAAGATGGGTTCTTCATAGGCTTCTAAGGAGTGCTTGGAGCGGATTGGAACTTAAGGAAAGGAGCTAAGAATTGCTAAGACGCGACTTTGAATCTTGGAATTTTTAAGGGCTTATAAAGGTATAATTTTGTCGTTTTAGCAATTAATGTTTACTTATTGTTGTAGCTATGGATATTAGCAAGCATGAGATGTATAGTATGAAGTTTGATAATTATATTGGCTATTGGAACCCTAATCCGAAAATGTCACGACCCGACCTCGGGCCCGTGACTGATGCCTTACCCCGGGTACCCTAGTGATACAACATCAGAGAAAATCAGCGGAAATAAAAACTTAAACATGAAACAAGATAAAATAAGAAACAGGCTAACCAAAACGGTTACCTTTCTGCATATATATATAGCTGAACAGTTATATCCTTTTACAAACCCCGCCACAACAATACTACGCACTTAAGAATGTAACCACAACTACGACGGGACAGGGCTCGCCCTACCCCCGAATGTAAGTACCTACAACAACAGGACTATACTAAAGATAAGCCTCCGAGAAACGGAGCTTCCCGAATCGCGTGATCCTATGAGCGAGGATCAACAATCGCGTACCTCTACCGCGCATGAACGCAGCTTCACCGGAGGTCGCATAACAGTACCAAGTATATGAAATCAAAATATCAGAAATGAAATCATAATAGTCTATATAAAGGTGAGACAAGTATGATAACCAAACTACAAGACACAACATACGAAAGCAATATGTCAAGTCGTGACTCATGCCTCAAAGTCATCACTAAAATATAACAATGGGTCTCACGCCCACAACATCAATCATGCCCGTGGAGTTCTCGCCACCGGCAGCCTATGATATAACAACACCAAGGAGTACACTTGAACACCACCGTGTCATAAAACCGCACGGCAAATACGTTAATAACTACGATACCAAAGCCGCATCATCAATCGACCGGCAAGTACGAAAGCCAACTACCAGATACCAAAGTCGTACCAACAATACTATATAACCATACCACGAAGCTGACATGGGGCAAGTACGAAAGCCAACTACCAGATACCAAGGCCGCGTCACGTAGCTGACGGGGGCAAGTACGAGGGCTAACTACCAGATACCAAGGCCGTGATCACGAGACTTCGCCACAAAACTGAACGGGGCAAGTGCGAAGGCTAACTACCAGATACCAAAGCCGAATCACCACGACCGGGCAAGTACGAGCCAACCACCGATACCAAGGCCGACCAAGAAAACCCCACTGAGGCTAGTCCATGGAACAACAATCCTAATGGAACCATACCCGGGCCACCCAACGTGTCGAGGTCCAAGGATATAACAAGACAACACTCCTAGTGGAAGCATACCCGCTGGCCACCCATCGTGTCAAGATGTCCATCAATCCAGACAACATGACCGCCTCCATCGAGAGACGCCAGAACATAAGGATACAACACTTGCACAACAAGGCTATCACACGCAAACATAGGCAAGTTACACACAACTCAAGGTACTTCCATTTTATGTCAAAGTCCGGGTTTTAACCCCAAAGTACTACATACTTTAATCCTTTCAAAAAGATCTCTTTTTACGTAAAATAACTCGATACTATTATCCGTAGTACCAAACACGTTCATGTTTAAATCACGTACTTTATACTTTTTAAACCAAGTGGCTTATACTTTTAAAACAACGTCAAGTATACTTTTAAAACCCAAGTAACTAACTCTTTTAAGATCAAGGTACTCCTACCTTTTAAAACTAAGCCAACTTATACTTTTCCATCAAGAAAAGTTCGATATTTGAAAACAAGTTACTTATACCATTAAACTCAAGTTACTTCTCTTTTCCCAAAATCAAGTTACCATTTTAAATCCAATACTAAAACCATTCTTTTGTTTTCATAAAGTCGTTATAACTAACTTCCCATAAAGCTATTATAACACTTTATGCTTTAAACCAATTTAAGACAAAACCATGTCTTTCTTTAAACCAAAACACTTCAAATTCTCAAGTCTCTTTTCTTTTAGAAATCAAGTTCCTTACTTTGGAATTTAAGAAAACAATACTTGTTTATAATGATTCTTATTAAAGTAGCCATGATCTATAAAATGTAATACAATTTTGTCTTATCTTAGCTTCTATGCAGATGGAGGTTTCATCCGGTTTTAATAATAATTAATTAGTCAATACATTTTCCTTTATTAACGCATTGGTTTGTCTGATACTTATTCTCATTTCCAAATCAATATAACTTATTCCTTTTAAAACCCAATTACCTATTTCTCAAAAATGCGGTTTCACAACTTTTAACACAAACCAAGTCCTTAATAATTCACATCAAGTCATTTATAAGTTAAGTCTCTTATCTTTTAAAGACCACAAACCATTTCTTTACCACATAAAGTTGTTATAACAAACTTCCCATAAAGCCGTTATAACACTGTATGTTTTAAACCAACCAAACTTGTTTAGCACACGTACGTCTACCGTACTACATAGTTCACACAATCATGCTAGAAAAGATAGGAAGAGGTTCACATACCTCGCGACGATTATCGACAAAAAACAAAATGCTCCAAAGCATCAGAACTGCAAGTCCTTTCCACCCTTCAAGTAATACGCTACTCGCAATACTTCAACCTATAATGGCCATAAAATGTCTATCAACTTCTAGATTCCTTCAGAGAACATTTCTAAGTACAAGGTTCCTTATTCTACGGAAAATTCGCAAAGACTCTCCTCAACCACATAAATCTCCTCTTCTATCAAGGCCCGCTACCAAGACAACAACTCCAAGGGGGGGTTACACATCTAACCGGACGGGTACAATTCTACTCCACAATAATACTACAAGTCTACTATAAATACAGTCCAATGTAAATACAGTTCAATTCTTTATAATCATCCTTCCAATATATCTTATACTCAATTCTAAACTACTACAATATGTAATATCCAATTACAATAGAGGGACATAGATCATTACCTCGATAAGCCCAAAATTATCCAAGATTATAAGTCGATCCTGAGCAACGTTTAGCTCCAATTCCTTACGCTCCAACCCGCTCCAAGCAACCCTTAGAAGTTTCTAAACAACTTCTCTTAACACTTCATTAAGCTATGAAGATTTTGCTAGGGCTTCATTTTGCGACTATTGGAATAAAGTAGTATTTCCGGCTCTTAATATTTGAAATAACTTTGGAATACTACTAGGAATACTAGGCTAAGGTATTTGGGATAATACAACAATACTTGAAGTATTTCTACACAAAGTGGGGTTGGACGAGAACAACTTAAGTGAGGAGGAGAATTTGCCTGAAGGATATTTCAAGTGTGGATGAAATTAAGTCTGCAACAGCGGGTATTTATAGATAAAACAATGGCTAGGATTAAAGCAAATGTAAGGTGAGGATTGGGGACATGTGCGTGGGTAAGTTGCCAACCATTTGTCCACCACAAAATGGGACAAGTGGCTTGCCACTGTCCCCCAAATAAACGCCCGTTGCTTCTCACTTTCGCCATGTGCCACATTGGGGTGACACGTGTCGCCCGCACTCGCCCAAAATATTTCATCTTCCAAAATATCCGCAATGCCAAAAATCCAAAATAAAGCTGGCCCCACAAAATCAGAATTCTCCCGTGGCCCCACGTGACCAATTTCGGAAATAAAATTCCATAATTCTTAAATATTCCAAAAGTCCGAATACCAAATGGGAATCCACCCATAAACGAACCTTTTTCCTTCACAAAACTGAACTTTTCCGTCGAAAAATCACATTTTTCTTCCTTTTAATTTAAATGTCGTATTCTCGCACGCACGCCCTCATATACATACCCCAAACTACGGTGTAACATTCTTCCTCCTTAGAAACATTCATTCCCGAATGTTCCTTCTAAGTCTCCAACGCATACGCGCCTGCAGATAGCCTTCACTACTATACTTACGAAACCAATTATGCCACCAATGGCCATAATATAACATATGCGCAAAAACTCCAATCCAAGCCAACGAGGAATCACCTCTAACGTGTATAACATCACCATAAGCTCCCACCCAAGGTCTAAAGGATACTCCCTTCGCATCTTCACTTCACAACAAAATGATCTCTTCCATCCCCTTAACATATGTTCACTTCTTTCATTAATCGTCGTACACTTCTCGAACACCCGAACTCTTTCTAGTACACGTAGCACACTTCAGTCATCACTTCAGTTTCCAAAACCTGGGAGTCACTACCTCCAAACTTGGTCATCTTACTAGCCTTAAATTCCTTTAAGGTCATTCCCGGCCTTCACGATCTGATTCTAGTCGAACACATCCGCGAACTCGTGCGATGGTTACCTAAACTTGGGCCTAGCACCCTCATGACCCTACCACCTGGCGGAACCACCTCAAACTGACCCCACCTCATTCTGGGCTGCGGGTTGACCCGCGACCTGGCCTCAACCCGACCCATTATCGCGCCAAACTCTCTCGTTCCCCGATCCGGAATAATCTTACTAATTCACGTCATGAAAGCTACCACTTCTATCTCAAACTACCCATGGAATTATCACACAATATATTTCACGCATACCAAGTACTTCGACAAGGACCAACCGTAAAATCATCCACTCAAGATGGCCTTGCATCTAAGGTCCTAACTGTTATAAATTCTAAGGCTCACAATTGTCTCGTCTCCAGACTTACCCATGTTTCTAATTCACACTTAACACAACGCTATCCGTACCTAGCACTTAACATGATCTACCATAACAACATAAACAAGTCTCTTAGGGTCAAGATATCTCTCAGAACTTCCTCATTTTTCCTTTGTCGCCTCTAATCATAATCCCGCTCGCAGGCGCCTAGCTATAGAAGGTGATGAACCATCCACCGATCCCGGCGTCGAGTCTCTACATCCGTGCTACCTGGCCTGATAAACTCTCACCAAATGGCCCCGCTGCCGCAAGCATACAAGCTGTCGAAGCAGTACAACACTCCCCATAATGGAGTCTATTACAACGACCACAACGAGGTATGGGTGACCTCATCTGACTAACACCCACTTCTCCCGAACAACTGAACCCGCAATCGACCTTAGGCCGAGTCATCCTCTCAGATCCTCCTACTGACATCCTCCCATCACACGGCCCCGACGGCCGCAAGTATAACAATGTCCCAAACTAGCACGACACTCGAGGATCATCCTCGCCTCTCTATCCATAGAACTCGCGAATCGCAACTCAAGAAATCCCAAGTCTCGCACTATCGGATCTGTGGTGAATCATCGGCATCGCTGAACCACCGGCCTGCTCGTTCTCATTCCCACCACCACTTAGCTAGTAATCGCTATCCGCTGAACTCATATCCTCGCCTCGGCCGGAATCGAGGCTCAGTATCGTGGCCTCGTGAGAAATCGCCGCTTCTAAACTCGCTGGGGCTAACGCGCCATAAAACTCGCCGTCTCAAGTACTATCTCGTAATGACCTGTGCTCGTGCCTCGTGAACCTCTCGTGTTCTACTCGTAGCTCCTCTCTGCCTTGCCCTTCGGGCCCCGTTGCCTTTCGCAGGCATAATCGTACATACGAATACGCCCGAGGAGTCCAACTTATAACACGCCTCTAAGGCACGATCTCAGAGTGAGAAGAATGGAAACTAATCCTAAATATCCTGTAGCCTCCTCGACATAGACGTGGTGCACAACAATACACCGATAATCAAGACTTACTAGACACGTTCAGACACTTTCCGAGGATTAATCGCTCGATACCACTTTTTGTCAAGACCCGACTGCTCGTGGATCGTGCCTTACCCCGCACCCTAGTGATACAACATCGATAAAATCAATGGAAATAAAAACTTAAACATGAAACAAGATAAAATAAGAAACAAAGCAACTAAAACGGTTACCTTTCTCGCATATATATATACCCAATGCTTATATCCTTTTACAAACCCTTCCTACAACAATACTACGCACTTCTAAAATGTAACACAACTACGACGACAGGCTCGCCTACCTCGAATGTAAGTACCTACAACAACAGTGGACTATACTAAAGATAAGCCTCCGAGAAACGGAGCTTCCCGAACGCCGAATCGTGATCCTATGAGCGAGGATCAACAATCGCGTACTTCTACCATGGCGATGAACGCAGCCACCAAGGAGGTCAGCATAACAAGTACCAAGTATATGAAATCAAAATATCAGAATGAAATCATAATAGTCTATATAAAGCAGAGACAAGTATGATAACCAAACTACAAGACACAAATATATGAGCAAATATGTCAAGTCGTGGACTCATGCCTCAAAGTCATCACTCAAAATATAACAACGGGTCTCACGCCCACAACATCAATCATGCCCGTGGAGTTCTCGCCATCACGGCAGCCTATGATATAACAACACCAAGCGAGTACACTTGAACACCGTGTCCCACTGGTCATAAAACCGCACGGCAAGTACGGGTAAATAACTACTGATACCAAAGCCGCATCATCAATCGACCGGCAAGTACGAAGCCAACTACCGATACCAAAGCCGCATTTAACAATACTATATAACCATACCACGGTCGACACGGCAAGTACGACAGCCAACTACCAGATACCAAGGCCGCAGCACGGCGCTGAGGGGGGCAAGTACGAGGCTAACTACCAGATACCAAGGTCGTGATCACAAGACTTCGCCACAAAACTGAACGGGGCAAGTGCGAAGGCTAACTATCAGATACCAAAGCCAAATCAGCCACGACCGGTGCAAGTACGAGAGCCAACCACCAGATACCAAGGCCGACCAAGAAACCCCACGAGGGCTAGTCCATGGAACAACAATCCTAATGGAACCATACCCGCGCCACCCAACGTGTCAAGAGTCCAAGGATATAACAAGACAACACTCCTAGTGGAAGCATACCCGGGCCACCCATCGTGGTCGATGTCCATCAATCCGTAACATGACCGCCTCCATCGAGAGACGCCAGAACATAAGGATACAACACTTGCACAACAAGGCTATCACACGCAAACATAGGCAAGTTACACACAACTCAAGGTACTTCCATTTTATGTCAAAGTCCTGTTTTAACCCCAAAGTACTACATACTTTAATCCTTTCAAAAGATCTCTTTACGTAAAATAACTCGATACTATTATCCGTAGTACCAAACACGCTCATGTTTAAATCACGCATTTTATACTTTTTAAACCAAGTGGCTTATACTTTTAAAACAACGTCAAGTATACTTTTAAAACCCAAGTAACTAACTCTTTTAAGATCAAGGTACTCCTACCTTTTAAAACCAAGCCACTTATACTTTTCCATCAAGAAAAGTTCGATATTTGAAAACAAGTTACTTATACCATTAAACTCAAGTTACTTCTCTTTTCCCAAAATCAAGTTAACATTTTAAATCCAATACTAAAACCATTCTTTTGTTTTCATAAAGTCGTTATAACTAACTTCCCATAAAGCTATTATAACACTTTATGCTTTAAACCAATTTAAGACAAAACCATGCCTTTCTTTAAACCAAAACACTTCAAATTCTCAAGTCTCTTTTTTTTTAGAAATCAAGTTCCTTACTTTGGAATTTAAGAAAACAATACTTGTTTATAATGATTCTTATTAAAGTAGCCATGATCTATAAAATGTAATACAATTTTGTCTTATCTTAGCTTCTATGCAGATGGAGGTTTCTACTGGTTTTAATAATAATTAATTAGTCAATACTGTTTCCTTTATTAACGCTGCAGTGGTTTGTTCGATACTTATTCTCATTTCCGAAATCAATATAACTTATTCCTTTTTAAAACCCAATTACCTATTTCTCAAAAATGCGGTTTCACAACTTTTTAACACAAACCAAGTCCTTAACAATTCACATCAAGTCATTTATAAGTTAAGTCTCTTATCTTTTAAAGACCACAAACCATTTCTTTACCTACATAAAGTTGTTATAACAAACTTCCCATAAAGCCGTTATAACACTGTATGTTTTAAACCAACCAAACTTGTTTAGCACACGACGCCTACCGCATTTACATAGTTCACACAATCATGCTAGAAAAGATAGGAAGAGGTTCACATACCTCGCGACGATTATCGACAAAAAGCAAAAAGCTCCAAAGTACTGTAACCCTGCATGTCCTTTCCACCCTTCAAGTAGAATACGCTACTCGCAATACTTCAACCTATAATGGCCATAAAATGTCTATCAACTTCTAGATTCCTTCGTAGAACATTTCTAAGTACAAGGTTCCTTATTCTACGGAAAATTCGGCAAAGATCTCCCCGCAGCCACATAAATCTCCTCCTCTATCAAGGCCCGCTACCAAGACAACAACTCCAAGGGGGGGTTACACGTCTAACCGGACGGGTACAACTCTACTCCACAATAATACTACAAGTCTCATCAGAATACAATCCAATGTAAATACACCAATTCTTTATAATCATCCTTCCAATATATCTTATACTCAATTCTAAACTACTACAATATGTAATATCCAATTACAATAGAGGACATAGATCATTACCTCGATAAGCCCAAAATTATCCAAGATTATAAGTCGATCCCGAGCAACGCTTAGCTCCACCTTACGCCCAACCCGCCCAGCAACCCTTAGAAGTTTCTAAACAACTTCTATTAACAATTCATCAAGCTATGTTTCACGACTGCCCGGTTCGTGGATCGTGCCTTACCCGCACCCAAGTAGTCATACATCGAGTAATCACGGAATATAAAACAAGACATGAAACAAGCCAGAAATGAGACACGCTTTATCTCGAGAAAATGTCGCTTCGCATATATATATAAACAAAGCCCTATAGCTACATCCCAACTGCATAATAGACTACAGCACTTAAGAAGATAAACAACTATGGCGGACAGGCCCCGCCATACCTCGAATGTACAAAACTATCTACAACAACAGTGAGATCATACCTAAAAGTCGAGCCTCCTAGAAGATTGAGCTCGACACCAAAGTACGGATCCTAACGATGTGGATCTAGCACTCGCTTCTTACGCGGCATGAACGCACTTCAAGGAGGTCTGCATAACAGTACCAAGTATATGAAATCAGAAAGTACTTAAATGAAATCATATCATTTTAAAACCAATTTTACAAATATGCATTAAACAACCAATGTAACCGCACATAGTGACATATCATAAACAAGAGCAACAATAGGTAAATCAGAATGTGTCTTTTCTAGGTCGCGAATGATCAAGCAAGGCCAATCTCCCATAGTATCATTATGCATGCCTAATCTCGACTCAGAGTCCGCATAAAGCCACCACGGCCCGCATGAGGTATTCCCCGCATCGAGGGTAGCTACTCCTCGGCATCGTCCTGGACTCGTAGTCCGCATGGCCACATAGACCGCATGGCCACATAGACCGCACACTAACCTGGAACTCTCGTAGCTCCGCATAGATCCCCTGGACCCGCATTAGGTATTCTCGAATCATAGTCACACAGATTGCCTGAGGTATACCCCGCATCGGGGGGCAGCTTAACCCCCGGTATATCATGTCAAGAGGTGAGTGATGTAATACTAACATAACGGCTTATCGTTAAACAACATAAGCACAAACAAGAATAACCTTTTTACACAACCGTTACAGGATACTAACACACATAGCATCACAATATGTCTACTCAACAAACCATCTTACTGTACTTTCCAGAAATCAATACAAGTCTTTTATAAATACATAAGTAAACCGTTCCTTTTATCTTTCTTAAGTCTTTATACCTAACTTCCCATAAAACTAGTATAACTCTTAAGCTTTTGTTTAAAAAACCAAGTATTACTCTTCTTTCAAAAATGATTCATAATTCTTTTGAAATACTTCTAGATTCTTATTATTTAGACTCAAGTCAAAAGACGTCAAGTAAAACCATGTTCAGTTAACACACGCACGCTCACCGCACTATATATATACTTTAAAATATCATGCTTAAGAGTATAGGAAGAATCACATACCTTCTCGGCGAAATCCACCTGCCAAGTCGAATATGTCGCGCGCAGAGTATCAACCTATAATAGTCAAATACGTCTATCAATGTCTAGACTACTCTGTAGGATTAAACTAAGCAGAGGTTTTTCTATTCTACGGAAAATCGGACAGCACTTCCCTACCCGGTAAACTATACAAGTTTACTGTAAATACAGTCCTATGTAAGTACAGTTCAATCTTCTTTAATATTCTTCTGATGTATTTACAGTTCAATTCTCTTCTGTAATACCCTTCTATGTATTTTATACTTATTTCTATACTTCTACAGTATGTATTCTCCAATTACAATAGAATGATAAGATTATTTACCTCGATAAGCCCAATATTATCCAAGATATAAGTCGATCCTGAGCAAGGTTTAGCTCCTAATCTGTACGCTCCAATCCGCTCCAAGAAACCCTTAGAAGTTCCTACACAACTTCTACTTTCTACTTCAACCAACTATGAAGTTTCTCTTAGGGTTTCGTTTAGTGACTATAGGAATACAAGGTAGTATTTCCGGACTCTACTTATAGAGGTAACTTTGGAAATACTAAAAGGGATTGGCTAAGGTATTTTGGGGATAGTAACAATACTTGGAGAGTATTTCTACCAAGAGGGGAGGGCTTTTGCCGAGACTACTAGGAAAGGGGAGAAGGGTGTTTCGCTAAGCTCTCAAGAGTGGGGGAAGTGAGGCTGACGAAAGCTCTCTAGAGGGAAGGGAGTTTTAAGACTTGAAAGATGATTTGTGGATGAAGAAGTCTTCAACTCTGGGTATTTATAGGACTTTCAGGGTCAAGACGAAGGCAAGTGGAGGCAAGTGGAGGGTGGGGATTTGCACAAGTGCACCCTAACCCTACTCCATAAATCACTCACAAACATCGACCCTTAGTTTAGGCCTTAAAATCGTACAACCAAGCCCTCTTGCCGCCCACTGAGGTGACAAGTGTGACCCTCTCGTTGGTCCAAAATATTTCATCTCTGAAAATCCGCAAAATTATAAATGACATAGCCGTAATTTTCCTTCGCAGTTTTGGAAAACGCTTCGCCTGAAAAACAATTCGCTTCGGTTGTGCACAAATTTCGCCCTATGCCTAACTTTAAGGCTTAAACTTTTCAGACGCACGCCTACGCACATACTCGTGGAAATACGGGTATAACATTCTCCCCTCCTTAGAAACATTCGTCCCGAATGTTCCTTCCCAAGACAGATAACGATAAGGTTCCTCATAACTTAAACAGTTTGCAAATGCCTCACATGGCCACAATACAACACTTAAGCAAATACATCAATGAAAAATTTACAAGTAGGAAAGAGAGTTACCTGGAGGGGTGGGGAATAGGTGAGGATACTTCTGCCTAATGTCCTCCTCAGCTTCCCACGACATCTCCTCCATTAGCTCGCTCCGCCACAAGACTTTGACTGGCCACGCCCTGGTCCGCAGACGCCTAACCGACGATCGATTATCGCTATGGGAATCTCCTCATACGATAACCCCTCGGTCACCTGGAAATCGTCAATCGGGTGTACCCTAGATGGATCCCCGATACATCTCCTCAGCATAGAAACATGAAACACCGGATGCACTGCCTCCAGATCGGATGGCAGATCCAACTCATAGGCAACCTTGCCTACCCTGCGACAACTGATACGCCCAATGTACCTTGGCCGAAGTTTCCCTTTCTTCCCGAATCACATCACACCCTTCATGGGTGACACCTTCAGGGAAACCCAATCATCAACCTCAAACTCTAGATGCCGACGACGATGATTTGCATATGACTTCGCTGACTCGAGCCGCAAGAATCCGCCTCGATAAGCTTCACCTTATCCATCGCTCACGCACCAAATCTGGTCCCACTAATCGCACTCGCCCATTATCAAACCACTTATCGGCGATCCGCACTTCCTCCCATACAAGGCCTCATAAGGCGCCATCCGAATACCGAGTGGTAGCTATTATTATACGCAAACTCAACTAGAGGCAAATGATCCTCCCAGCTACCCCTGAAATCAATCACGCAGGCTCGCAGCATATCCTCAAGAGTCTGGATAGTGCGATCCGCCTGGTCTTCTCGTCTGAGGATGGAATGCGACTGTGCTCACTCGGCCCCTAGACCTTTTCTCGAAAGACCTCCGTGTTAGCCGTAAACCGGGCTCCTCTGATATGATAGAAATAGGGACTCCATGCAATCGACGATCTCTGATGTAAAGTCCGCATAATCCTCACTAAAAAGTCGCCCCGACGGAAGAAAGTGGGCTGATTTCACACCGCCGACGATAACCCAAATAGAATCATGTTTCTGAGTGCGAGGTAACCCCGTGATAAAGTCCATGTTGATCACCTCCCACTTCCGTGTCGGGATCTCTATCGCTCGCAATAATCCACTGTGCCTCGTGCTCTATCTTCACCGCCGACAACACGCACCGAGCTACAAACTCGCAACGCCCCTCTTCAAGCCATCCCACCAATACACGATCTAAGGTCGTGGTACATCTTGGTCGACCCGGATGGATAGAGTAACGCGGCGTGTGCTTCCCGTAGAACTCGCCGCCAAGTCCCGCAATATCCGGAACACACAACTCGCCTCAAACCTTAGCACCCCATCAAGTGCTACTCAAAAGGACCCTTCCTCACGAAGAGTCGACACGATACCGCCAAAACCGATCCTCGAATCGCTGCTTCTTCACCTCCGACGATGGAAGACTCGCAACCTCTCGAACTCGAACCCCATCGCTATCGTAATCAATCACGGACTCCAAGGCTTGCTAATCGATGTAACTCGCGACCATGCCCTTCGCTCTGCCGCACATCCGATAGACTCCCATCGACTCACGACTAAGAGCATCCGCCACAACATCGCCTTCCCGTGATACAGATATCGACATCATAATGCTTAAGTAACTCTAACCACCGCCTCGCCGTAAGTTCACTCCTCCGTCGAAGATATACCGAGGCTCTTGTGGTCTCAGATAAATATCCACACGAACCCCATACAAATAGTGCCTGCATCTTCAAGGCCCGAATCACCGCCGCTAACTCCAAATCATGGCGGGTAGTTCCTCTCATGCTTCTTAATCTGCGGGATGGGTATGCTATAACCTTACCTACCGCATCAACACACATCCGAGCCCGACGCCCGACGATCACAATACACTACATAACCGCTCGACCTCCTAAGAGTAAGAACGGGCGGTCGCCGCCTCTCCTTCAAGAATCGGAAACCCCGCCACAAGCATCACCATTGAAACTTAGCCGCTTCCGAGTCACCTAGTCAATGGTGCAGATAGAAGCAAACTTCTCCACGAACCGATAGTAACTCGCAAGGCCCGTAAAGTCGCGCACTGCCGGGTAAGAGGTCTAGGCCAAGTCCTCGATCGCCGATCTTGGCCGTATCCACCGAATACCATCGCCCCAAAATATGCCCAAGAAAAGCCACCAAGCCAACCAAAACTCACATTTGGAAAACTTGGCGTATAATCACTGGTCCCGAGAACTCTCAAAGATCCTCAAATGCTCCGCATGCTCGCGCATGAGCTGAATAAACCAAGATGTCATCAATGAACACTATCACAAACGTGTCCAAAAATGGCTTGAACACTCGGTTCATCAAATCCATGAATACCGCCGGAGCATTGGTCAACCCGAAAGACATGACCCTAAACTCATAATGCCCGTACCGGGTCCGGAATGCAGTCCTAGAGACATCCGCCTCTCTGACTCGCACCTGATGATAGCCCGATCGCAGATCAATCTTGGAGAAATATCTCGCGCCCTGCAACTGGTCGAACAAATCATCAATCCTGGGAAGGGGGTATCTCTTCTTAATGGTCACCTTGTCCAGCTGCCTGTAATCAACACACATGCGCAGCGTCCCGTCCTTCTTCTTCACGAACAATATCGGCGTTCCCCAGGGAGAAACACTAGGCCTGATGAAGCCCTTTCTCCAAAGAAATCTCTCACCGTCCTTCAACTCTCTCAACTCGGCAAAGTGCCATTCAGATGGCGGAATGGAAATAGGCCGAGTGTCCGCAAAGACATCGATACAAAACTCTATCTCCCTCTCGAGGATACCCGAGGTCGTCTGAAACACATCCGGGAACTCTGACTATCGAATCGATCAAAATCGTACCGCAATTTCGTGATTTAACAACCGAATGAGATGGTAGATATACCCTTCGCACCATCTTCCTAGCCTTGAGGTAGGAAATAAACCTACCCCTGAGACACGTTGTTCCTCCCACTCAACAACCGGCCTCAGAAACTGGAACTGCATTACTCTCTCCTCGCAGCTACATTGGCGTAGCAAGACGCTAGCCAATCCATACCCATGATCACATCGAATCAGTCATATCCAACTCTGTCAAGTCGGCTAGGGTCTGACGACTGCATATGGTCACTGGACAAGCCCTAAATACCCGTCGAGCTACCACCGAATCACCCACTGGCGTAGCTACCTCGAAAGGGTCTATGGACTCAGGCTCTATCCCTATCCTACTAGCAATAAGGGGAGATATATAGGACATAGTAGAACCCGGATTTATCAAGGCATACACATCACAACCAGAAACTGATAAAGTACCTGTGACGACATCAGGCGAGGCCTCCTGGTCCTGCCTGCTGGACAAGGCATATATGTGGTTCTGAGGACCGCTAGAACTGGGACCCGCGCCACGACCTCTGCCGCGACTTGTTGGCCCATGAGTGCCCTGCCCTCCGGGGCGAGTAACTGTAGGAGATGAAGACCGGCTAAAGACCTCGTAGTCGACTTACCCTCTCGCGCCTCTTGGTCGGACAGCTCGCAAAGTGACCCGATCGCCGCAATCAGAACAAACTTCTGAGCAGCACCACAATTCCGTGAATGGGATCTACCGTGACGGCCACACCGGGTGGTCCCGACGGCTAGCACTCGCTACCCTCGACGCTCAAGTCCCGGCCCTGGTCCGCCTCGAATATCTCCGCCGGTGAAAATCTAGATCGCCGAGGCCGCCCACCCCGATAGCTACCAAAAGACTTCGCCGCCCCGCCTTCTTCGCCGCTGTCACAACCCGCCGCCTCTACGCCTCGCATCCAAGTGCACGAGCTCGCACGCGGTAATGTCCATGCTCGGCCGAAGAGCTACACCCGCACAAGACTCGCCATATAATCATCTAGCCCGTGACGTGGCGGTGCACCCGCCCTCCATATTCGCTACCAACGCAGGACATATCGAGCCAACGAATCGAACTCAACATTGTACTCCTAATCGCGGCGCTCCTCTCAGACAAGAACAAAAATTGCTTACCGCGCCCTCCTCATCCGCGAGGCAAGAAGTGAGTGAGAAAGCCTCCGAGAACTCGCCCCAAGTAGCCGGGACGCGTGGTTTCCCGATAACTCCCACGAATCAAACCAATCGATCGCGTATCACGCAACCTATGTGAACCGAAGATCACAGACTCGGTCTCAAGCCTTGATCACCTGCATGATCCTCAGAATCGGCGGATGAACTCTCGCGATCATCTCGTGCCTCACCGTAACTCGCGGGCTACAACTCGTAAAATCCCGTAGCCTCAAATCGTCCGATTCGGGTGAACCACGTGCATCGCTGAATCGGGATCGCTGCATCCACTTATCTCATGTTCGCCACGATCTCGCCAAGAATCGCCATCTTCAGAACCCATCTCATTCGCTTCCGGCCGTGGACCGAGGTGCAGTGTATCGTGGTCTCATCACATCGCCGCGCCCTAAATCCGCTGGGCCGGCGGTGTCGTGGAACTCGCTGCCTCGTATAGATCGGCTCGAGCCTCGTGACTCTGGGTCTCTACTAGCGGCTCCTCGCCGCTTTGCCTTCGGGCTCGGTTTTACGTGGAGGCATAACTGTTAAAGAAAGGAAATACGTTAGAGGAGTCCGACTTATAACACATGTCACGACCCGACTTCGGGCCCGTGACTGGTGTCTTACCCCGGGCACCCTAGTGATACAACATCAGAGAAAATCAGCGGAAATAAAACTTAAACTAAACAATATATAACATAAGAAAACAAAGCAACCAAAACGGTTGCCTTCTTGCATATATACAGAATTGAATGCTACATCCTTTACAACCCCGCCACAACAAGCATTACATGCACTTAAGAATGTAATAACAACTATGACGGACAGGTCTCGCCATACCCCGAATGTACAAGAACCTACAACTCGTGGAAAACATACCAAAAGATTAGCCTCCGAGAAACGGAGCTTCCTAATACGCCAATCGATCCTATGAGCGAGGATCAACAATCGATGTACTTCTACTCGCAGATGAACGCACTTCCGAAGGAGGTCGATAACAGTACCAAGTATGTGAAATCGAAAATATCAGAATGAAATCATAACAGTTTATATAAAACAGGAGACATGTATGATAATCAAACTACAGTTTACAACATAAAGGTAGTCATGTAAAGGCAGGGACTCACTCCATCAAAGTCATCCTTCATGCCCGTGGAACTCGCTCTCACCGCCAGCCTAGGTATAAATCGTATGATACGTATAACATGTCTCGGCCCATCCCATGGGACTCGAGGTGGAATCGTGTGGAATACATGTCTCGGCCCATCTCATGGGAGTCGATAGGAATCGTATGGAATACATGTCTCGACCCATCTCATGGGACTCGATAGGAATCGTATAGAATACATATCTCGGCCCATCTCATGGGACTCGATAGGAATCGTATGGAATACATGTCTCGGCCCATCTCATGGGACTCGATAGGAATCAGATGGAATACATGTCTCGCCCATCTCACGGGACTCGATAGGAATCGATGGAATACATGTCTCGCCCATCTCACGGGACTCGATAGGAATCATATGGAATACATGTCTCGCCCATCTCACGGGACTCGATAGAATCGTATGGTATACATGTCTCGCCCATCTCATGGGACTCGATAAAGAATCGGGTGAAATACATTCTGGTCCATCCCATGGACTCCTGTATCGTGTGGAATACATTCCCTGGCCCATCCCATGGACTCTGTGATCGAATCGACCATAACATTTAAACTCTCTTTAAGACAGATTAAGATAATACCATACTTTCCTTTTTAAAATCAAGTAGCAACATTCTTTTCAAAAAGTTCAAGTTTGCCTAATTTCAAATACTCAAGTCTCTCATTTTCGAAAGGTTTCGTAGTTCATAGTCTTAATCACTTAATAACATAATTCTCTTTTAAAACAATTTGAGTAACATATGCCTTATGTGTGAGTAGGTTATTCTTGTTTATAACAATCTTATTAAAGCATCCATGATCTAGGAAATGTAATACAATTTTGTCTTATCTTAGCTTCTATGCAAATGGAGGTTTCTACTGGTTTTAATATAATTAATTATTTGTCAATACATTTTCCTTTATTAACGCCGCATGGTTCGCTCGATACTTATTCTCATTTCCAAATCAAGAAACATTATTATTTAAAAACCAAGTACTCATTACTCACGAATGAGGTTTCACACTTTTTAACAAAATTCATATCAATTCAATTAAGTCAAGTCTCTTATATTTTAAGATCAAGTCTCTTAACTTCTAAAATCAATAAACCATTCTTTTACCTACATAAAGTCGTTATAACTAACTTCCCATAAAGCTATTATAACACTTTATGTTTTAAACCAACCAAAACTCATTTAGCACATGTACGTCTACCGTACTACATAGTTTACAAAACATCATGCTAGAAAGGATAGGAAGAGGTTCTCATACCTCGCGACGATTATCGATAATTAGCAAAATGCTCCAAGTACTACCACCTTGCTAGCCTTTTCCACCCTTCAAGTAGAATACGCTACTCGTAGTACTTCCACCTATAATGGTCACAAACGCCTATCAACCTCTAGAACTCTTCAGAGAATAATTCTAAGTACAATGTTCCATATTCTACGGAAAATTCGGCAAAGACTCTCCCCGCAACCACCTAAATCTCCTCCTATAACGAGGCCTGCTACCAAACCAACAATTCCAGGGGGGGTTACACGTCTAACCGGACGTGTACAATTTTACTCCACAATAATACTACAAGTCTACTGTAAATACAGTCCAATGTAAATACAGTTCAATTCTTTTTAATCATCCATCCAATATATCTTATACTCAATTCTAAACTACTACAATATGTAATATCCAATTATAATAGAGGAACATAGATCATTACCTCGATAAGCCCAAAATTATCCAAGATTTAAAAGTCGATCCTGAGCAACGTTTAGCTCCAATTCCTTACGCTCCAACCCGCTCCAAGCAACCCTTAGAAGTTTCTAAACAACTTCTCTTAACACTTCATCTAAGCTATGAAGATTTTTCTAGGGCTTCGTTTAGCAACTATTGGAATAAAGTAGTATTTTCGGGCTCCTAGTATTGAAATAACTTTGGAATACTACTAGGGATACTAGGCCAAGGTATTTGGGATAATACAATAATACTCAAGGTATTTTCCACTCAAGTGGGGAGGGGACGAAACAACTACAAAGTGGGAGGGAGTATTTTGCCTTGGAAGCTTAAGTGTGGGATGAAAATTGTCTTCAACTTGGGGGTATATATAGAAGAATCAAGGGTCGAGATTTAAGCAAATGTAAGGTATAGATTGGGGACATGTGGGTGGGTAGTTTACCAACCATTTTCCTACCACAAAAATGGGACAAGTGGCTTGCCACTTGTCCCCTAAAAAACGTCCATGCCAAGTGTCTTTCATCAATTTGGCCACTTGGCCACACGGGGTGACACGTGTCGCCCCTACTGGCCCAAAATATTTCATTTTCCAAAATATCCGTAATGCCAAAAATCCGAAAATAAAGTGGGCCCCATAAACCGTAAATTTTCCCCGTGGGCCCCACGTGTCCAATTCCGGAAATAAAATTCCATAAATCTTAAAAATTCCAAAAAGTCCGAATACCAAATCTGGGAATCCAATTCCCATTAATGAACCTTTTTCCTACACAAAATTCGGAAACTTTTCCGTCGAAAAATCACATCTTTCTTCATTTCCAATTTTAATGTCGTATTTACGTACGTACGTCCTCATATACATACCCTGGAACTACGGGGTGTAACATTCTTCCCCCCTAAGAAACATTCGTCCCGAATGTTCCTTCTAAGTCCCCAAACATACCTGTGCCGGTATAGTATTCCCTACTATACTTACGAAACCAAATATGCCATAGATGGCCATAATACAACATACGCGCAAAAACTCAATCCAAGCCAACGAGGAATCCCCTCTAACGTGTATAACAACACAAAAACTTCCACCCATGGTCCAAAGGATACTTTCTTCCCCTCTTCACTTATAAAAAGGACACTTCCATCTTCTTAACACATCTTAGCCTCTTTTCTTACTCGTCGTACCTTCCTCGTACACTCGAACTCTTCCTACAATACGTACCACATTCCTGTCATTGCTTCAGTTTCCAAAATCTCGGGGTTACTATCTCCAACTTGGTTATCATTAACTGGGAACACTCTGGATGGATCTCCGATACTCTTCCAAAATATAGCAACATGGAATACCGGACGCATCGCTTCCTAAGTCGACGGCAGCTAACTTATAGCAACCTAAACAAGTCTCTTGGCGGTCAAGATATCTCTGTAACTACCGCCTCACTTTCCTTTGTCGCTCTAATCATAATCCCGCTCGCCGGGCGATAACTACGTAAGGTGATGAACCAACCATCGATCCTCGGCCGAGTCGTAACATCCGCGCTACCGGCTCGGACAATTTCTCGCAAATGGCCCTGCTGGCCGCAAGCATAACAAGCTATCGAAGTAGTACGACACTTCCCATAAGAACACCTACCACAACGGCCATACCGAGGTGGGGGTGGCCTCCTCTGGCTAACACACCCCTTCCTCTACGACCCACTGAATCCGCAACTGACTTGGTAGGCTAAATCATCCCACATGTATCCCTCCTACTAAGACATTCTTTCTTCACATGGCCCTGACGGCCGCTGGTAAAACAAGCATTAGTAAAAAAAAACGACATTTCCTCGGGATGACGTTGTTATACCCCGTATTTCTAGAGTATGTACGTAGGACGACGCATAAAAGTTTTAGCCTTAAAGTTAGGCATAGGACGAAATTGGTGCACAACCCACTAAAAGAACCGTTTTCCGACGAAACGTCTTCCAAACTTTGCGTAGGGAAAATTACGGCTATGTCATTTATAATTTTTGCGGATTTTTCCGAGAGATGAAATATTTTGGACCAACGAGAGGGTGACAATGTCACCCTCATATGGACGGGAAAGAGGGCTTGGATGGCACGATTTTGGGGCTTGTTTTGTGGCCTAAAACTTGGGTCAATGTTTGTGAGGGATTTGTGGAGTAGGATAGGGTGCACTTGTGCAAATCTCCACCTTACACTTGCCTACCACTTGGCTTCATCTTGGCCATTGGTTGGCCTATAAATACCCCTTTAGTTGATGAGTTATTTCATCCACACTTAGACATTTTCCAAGTCTTAAAACCCCTCTCCCCCTTTGAGAGTTCTCGTCCACAACACCCCTCCCCCTTGAGAAGGCCTCGCCGAGAGCACCCTCCCCTTTGTAGTGTTCTAACCGAGACTACCCCCTACCTAAAGTTGTTCTCGTAAAATACCCCCCCTCTTGGTAGAAAATACTCTCCAAGTATTGTTACTATACCAAAATACCTTAGCCTTATACCTTGTAGTATTCCAAAGATACCTCTATACGTAGAGCCAGGAAATACTATCTTATGTCCTTTTTGTCTCAAAAATGAAACCCTAAGGAAAACCTTCATAGTCGGTTGAAGTGTTAAGTAGAAGTTGCGTAGAACTTCTAAGGGTTGTTTGGAGCGGGTTGGAGCGCCCAGAGTAGGAGCTAAACGTTGCTCAGGATCGACATTTAATCTTGGATAATTTTGGGCTTATCGAGGTAAATATCTTGTCCCCCTTTTGTAATTAGAGTTTACACACTGTTGAAGTATAAGAATTAAGTATAAGTTATATACAAGGAAGGCATATAAGAAGAGAATTGAACTGTACTTACATAGGACTGTATTTACAGTAGACTTGTGAAATTTGACGGGTAGGGAAGTGCTGCCCAATTTTCCGTAGAATCTTGTATCTAGATTTATTCTACCGAGTAGTCTAGACATTGATAGACTTGTATAACCGTTATAGGTGGAAGCACTGCGAGTAGCGTAGTCTACTCAAAGGGTGGAAAAGGCTAGCAGGATTACAGTACTTTGGAGCTATTTGCTAATAGTCGATTAATCGTCGCGAGGTATGTGATTCTTCCTATCCTCTTGAGCATGATATTTTAAAAGAATATATATATAGTACGGTAGACGTACGTGTGTTAACTGAACGTAGTTTTACGGCAATGTCTTTTGACTTAAGCCTGAATAATAAGAATCTTGAAGTATTTCAAAAGAGTTAAGAAACCTTTTTGAAAGAAGAGTAACACTTGGTTTTAAAAGTTTTAAAAGCTTAAGAGTTATACTAGCTTTATGGGAAGTTAGGTATAACGACTTAAGAGAGATAAAAAGAATGGTTTATTGATTTTAGAAGTTAAGAGACTTGATCTTAAAAGATAAGAGACTTGACTTATTTTGAATTAACATGAATTTTGTTAAAAAGGGTGAAACCTCATTCGTGAGTAATGAGTACTTGGTTTTTAAAAGGAATCATGTTTTACTGATTTCGGAAATCAGAATAAGTATCGAACGAACCACTGCAGCGTTAATAAAGGGAAATGTATTGACTAATTAAGTATTATTAAAACCAATAGAAACCTCCATCCGCATAAGCTAAGATGAGACAAAATGATATTACATTTCCTAGATCATGGCTGCTTTAATAAGATTGATTATGAACAAGAATAACCTACTCACATATAAGGCATATGTTTCTCAAATTGTTTAAAAGAGAATTATATTCTTAAGTGATTAAGACTATGAACTACGAAACCATTCTAAAATAAGAGACTTAAGTACTTGAAATTAGGCAAACTTGAACTTATGGAAAAGAATGTTGTTACTTGATGTTGAAAAGGAAAGTGTTTTGGTTTACCTAAAAATGTGAGTCACTCTATTTTAATACTACGGGTATCGGGTGACCTTTATAAAAGAAATGGATCTTTTAAAAAGAATTTAACGTACGTAATACTTTGGGGTCGTAACTCGACTTTGGCATAAATAACCTTGAGTTGTGTGTAACTTGCCTATGTTTGCGCTTGATAGCCTTGTTGTGCAAGCATCAGATTTCTATAACACCGCGTCTCTCGATGGAGGGCCGGCTGATTTGTTATGAACGATTCTTCACCAAGTCCCATGAGATGGGCCGGGACACGTAATCCATCTGATTCTTCACCGAGTCCCATGAGATGGGTCGGGACACGTATTTCATCTGATTCTTTACCGAGCCCCATGAGATGGGCCGGGACACGTATTTCATCTGATTCTTCACCGAGTCCCATGAGATGGGCCGGGACATGTATTCCATACTTCACTGAGTCCCACGGGATGGGCCGGGACATGTACACCACAGATTCCACCTCTATCCCCATGGGATGAGCCGAGACATGTTGTACGTATAATACGGTTTATATCCAGACTGCCGGCAGTGAGGAAGGAGTTCCACGGGCATGAGGGATGACTTGAGGGCGTGAGTCCCTGACTTGACGTGACTGCTTTTATGTTATGAACTGTAGTTTGGTTATCATACATGTCTCCTGTTTTATATAGACTGTTATGATTTCATTTACAGTATTTTTCAGTTTCACATACTTGGTACTGTTATGACGACTTCGCCATGCCGCAGTAGGTACATCGGTTGTGGATCCTCGCTCATAGATCACAGCCATGTGTTGGAAGCACAGCTCCGAGGCTTATCTTTTGGTATGTTACTCAGTCCGCAGGTTTATGCATTCAGGTATGGCGGCCCCGCCCCGTCATAGTTGTTGTTGTAAAACTCTTAGGTCCGTAGTACCGCTGCGACTCTAAACTCACTGCGCCGCGCTGCCGCAAAACTCGCCGTCTGAAGCACTATCTCAGGTAACGACTGGGCCTCTGAGAAAGTAACAACACCTATGACAGGACAGGGCCCCGCCATACCCCTGAATGTACAGAACCTACAACTCAGGGAAACATACCAAAAGATAAGCCTCCGGAGAAACGGAGCTCCTAATACGAATCGTGATCCTATGAGCGATCAACAACCGGGTACCTCTACCGCGATGAACGCAGCCCCGGCGAGGTCCGCATAACAGTACCAAGTATGTTGTCGCGACTGCTCGGGCCCGTGGATCGTGCCTTACCCGCACCCAAGTAGTCATACATCGAGTAATCGCAGAAATGCGCAGGCCCCGCCCTTCTTCTTCTTCACGAACAATACCGGCGCTCTCAGGAGAAACACTAGGCTCGATGAAGCACTTCTCCAAAGAAATCTCTCACCTGGTCCTTCAACCTCTCAACTCGGCAGTTCCATTCTCAGATGGCGGAATGGAAATAGGCCGAGTGTCCGGCAAAGACATCGATACAAAACTCTATCTCCTCTCGGGAGGATACCCGGAGGTCATCCGAAACACATCCGGGAACTCTCTCGACTCTGGAATCGACTCAAAATCTGTACCGCAACCTCGTGATCAAACACCCGAATGAGATGGTCGATATACCCCTTCTGCACCATCTTCCTACCCTTGAAGTAGGAAATAAACCTACCCCTCGGCGACACAGTGTTCCCCTCCCACTCAATAACCGGCCTCAGAAACCGAACTGCACTCACTCTCTCCCTGCAGTCTATATTGGCGTAGCAAGAAGCTAACCAATCCATACCCATGATCATATCAAAATCGGTCATATCCAACTCTATCAAGTCGGCTAGGGTCTGACGACTGCATAAAGACACCGAGCAAGCTCTATATACCCGCCGAGCTACCACCGAATCACCCATCGCGTAGCTACCTCGAAAGGGTCTATGGACTCAGGCTCTATCCCTATCCTACTAGCAATAAGGGGAGATATATAGGATAGAGTAGAACTCGGATCTATCAAGGCATACACGTCACAACATGAAACTGATAAAGTACCGTGGACGACATCGTGACGCCCCGTCCCGCCTACCGGACAAGGCATAAATGCGGCTCGAGGACCGCTAGAATCGACCCGCCACGACCTCGCCGCGACTGGCCGCCCATGAGTACCGCCCGGGCGAGTAAATCAGGAGATGAAGAAGACCGAAAGACCGTAGGTCGACTTACCTCTGCGCTGCCCTTAGTCGGACAGTCTCTCGTAAAGTGACCCTGCTGGCTGCAAGTGAAACAAACTCGTGAAGTAGGACCACAATTCACGTAATGGGATCTACCGCGACGCCACACCGGCGGGGTGCTCCCGACGGTTAGCACTCTGCTACTCGACGTCCAAGTCCCGGCCCCGGTCCGCCAAGACGCGGTGTAGGAGTGCTCAGCCGCCGTGGTGCAAATCTAGATCGCCGAGGCCGCCCACCGAGAGCTACCAAAGACCTCGCCATCTCGCCTTTTTCTCGCTGTCACAACCCGTCGCTTACGCCTCGCATCCAAGCGCATGAGCTCAGATGCGGGAATGTCCATGCCCGGCCAAGAGCTACACCGCGCAAGACTACGCCATATAATCATCTAGCCCGTGATGTAGCGGTGCACTCGCCCTCCATATTCGCTACCAACGCAGGGACATATCGAGCCAACGAGTCGAACTCCACGTTGTACTCCCGAATCGCGCACTCTCTCGCCTCAAAGATCAAAACTTGTCGCCCGTGCTCTCTCATCCGTGGCGGCAAGAAATGAGTGAGAAATGCCTCGCAGAACTCGTCCCATACCGCTGAGGCGCATGCTCTCTCGGGATAGCTCACGAATCAAACCAATCGATCGCGTATCACGCAGCCTAATGCTAACCAAGATCACGGACTCGGTCTCAAGCCTTGATCACTGCGATGATCCGTCAGAGTCGCCGGATGAACTCCTCGCGATCATCCTCGTGCCTCGACCAGAACTCGGGCGGCTACAACTCGTAAAATCCCGTAGCCTCAAACTATCCGACCTCGTGAACCACGGTACTATCGAATCGAACTGCCGTGATCCATTTATCCTCATGTTCGCCACAACTCGCCAAGAATCGCCATCTCTCTGCACTTATCTCTCTCGCTTCCAGCCGTGGACCGGAGGTGCATGTAATGTGGTCTCATCGCCACCGCCGCTCTAAACCTCGCTGGGCCGGGCGCGCTGTGGAACTCGCCGCCCGAGGTATCGCCTGTATAGATCGGGCTCGCCTCGTGACTCTCGTGTCCTACTAGCGCCTCTCGCCGCTTGCCTTCGCCCGGGTTGCCTTGCGCGGAGGCATAACTGATACAGAAAAGGAATACGTTAGAGGGGTCCAACTTATAACACAGCTCTAAGGCATGATCTCAGAGTGAGAAGAATGGAAACCAATCCTAAATATCCTATATTCTCCTGATTATTGGTGTGGTGCACAACACACCGATAATCAAGACTCTACTAGATACGGCTCAGAGACACTTTTCGAGGATTAATCGCTCGATACCACTTTTGTCACGACTGCCCGGTTCGTGGATCGTGCCTTACCCGGGCACCCAAGTAGTCATACATCAGAGTAATCAGCGGAATATAAAAACAAGACATGAAAAGAGAAACAGTTTATCTGAGAAAAAGTTGTCTTTCGGCATATATATATATATATATACAAAGTCTGGCAGTTACATCCCAACTGTACAATAGGACTACAGACCTCTAAGAAAGTAAACAACTATGGCGGGACAGGGCCCCGCCATACCCTGAATATACATATATCTACAACACCAGGGAGAACCATACCAAAAACTCGAGCCTCCGAAGAAGATGGAGCTCCTGACACCAAAGTAAAGATCCTAAGGATGCGGATCTAGCACCTGCTTTCCCTTACTCACAGATGAACGCAGCTTCAAGGAGGTCAGTACAACAGGTACCAAGTATGTGAAACTGTAAAGTACTTTAAATGAAATCATATCATTTTAAGACCAATTTTACAAATATGAACGAAACAACCAATGTAACCGCACATAGTGCCACATCACAAACAAGAGCAATAATAGGTAAATCAGAATGTGTATTTTCTAGGTCGCGAATGATCGGGCAAGGCCAATCGCCCATAGTATCATTATGCATGCCTAATCTCGACTCGCACCGCATAGCCACCTAGGCCCGCATGAGGTATTCCCGCATCGAGGATAGCTACTCCGCATCGCCCCGACTCGTAGTCCGCATGGCCACATAGACCGCATGAGGTATTCCCCGCACACTAACACGGAACTCTCTGAGCTCGCGATAGGTCCCCGACCCGCATGAGGCATCCTCGTGACGGGGCAGCTTAACCCCCGGTATATCATGTCAAGAGGTGAGTGGTACAATACTAACATAACGACTTATCGTCAAAACAACATAAGCACAATAAGAATAACCTCTTTATACAAACGTTATAAGAAACTAACACACGTAGCATCATAATATGTCTACTCATCAAATCATCTTACTATACTTTCCAGAAATCAATACAAGTCTTTCATAAACACATAAGTAAAATGTTCCTTTTATCTTTCTTAAGTCGTTATACCTAACTTCCCATAAAGCTAGTATAACTCTTAATCCTTTTGTTTAAAAACCAAGTATTACTCTTCTTTCAAAAATGATTCATAATTCTTTTGAAATACTTCAAGATTCTTATTAGTTAGACTCAAGTCAAAAGACGTCAAGTAAAACCATGTTCAGTTAACACACGTACGTCTACTGTACTATATATATATTATAAAATATCATGCTCAAGAGGATAGGAAGAATCACATACCTCCTCGGCGAAATCCACCTGCCAAGTCGAATATGTCGCGCGCAGAGTATCAACCTATAATAGTCAAATACGTCTATCAACGTCTAGACTACTCTGTAGAATATTCTAAGCAGAAGGTTCTTAATTCTACGGAAAATTGGGCAGCATTTCCTTACCCGTCATACTACACAAGTCTACTGTAAATACAGTCCTATGTAAGTACAGTTCAATCTTCTTTAATATTCTTCTGATGTGATTTCAGTTCAATTCTCTTCTTTAATATCCTTATATATATTATACTTAAATCTAAACTACTCTTATTTGTAATCTCCAATTACAATAGAAGGATAAGATTATTTACCTCGATAAGCCTAAAATTATCCAAGATATAAGTCGATCCTGAGCAAGGTTTAGCTCCTAATCTGCACGCTCCGATAGCTCCAAGAAACCCTTAGAAGTTTCTAAACAACTTCTACTAATACTTCAACCAACTATGAAGATTTTTCCTAGGGTTTCGTTTTGTGACTAATGGAAGTATAGTAGTATTTTCCGGGCTCTAAGTATAGAGGTAACTTTGGAAATACTACAAGGGATTGGCTAAGGTATTTGGGAATAGTAATAATACTTTTGAGAGATTTCTCTACCAAAAGGGGGGGTGTTTCGGCTAGAGCTCTCTAGAGGAGAGGGGGGGGGGGGGACTTGGACGAAAAACTACTAAGAGAGGGGAGGGATTTTGAGACTTGGAAAATGATTTGTGGATGAAGAATTCTTGCACTAAGGGGGGGGGGGGTATTTATAGGACTACCAAGGGCCAAGATTAAGGCAAGTGGAGGGCAAGTGGAGGGTGTAGATTTGCACATGTGTACCTTATCCATCTACTCCACAAATATCACAAAATATCCTACCTAACCTTGACCAATGTTTAAGGCCTTTTTCTTGACAAAAACGTGCCAAGAATTGCCCACCCAAACCGTCCACTTGAGGGTGACAAGTGTCGCCCTCTCGTTGGTCCAAAATATTTTATCTCTCGGAAAAATCCGCAAAAAATAAATTATTGAACACGCAAAATTCCCTTACAAGGTTCGGAAAATTTTTCGTCGGAAAAACAATCTTCTTCGCTAGTTGTGCACAATTTCGTCCCTTATGTCTACTTAAGGCTTGAACTTTTGTACGTACGTCCTCACATACATACTCAGGAAATACGGGGTATAACAATTGATGCCATAAAATCAAATTTCCTTTCATTAAATCAAGTCATTTATCCTTATTTATCTTTCCATAAAGCTAATATAACCAACTTCCCATAAAGTCGTTATATTAACTTTATACCTTAGCGAATTACAATTTCCTATCCAAGGGACTTATACGTTTAAAACGAAACAAGTATCAATACTTTAAAACACTTCAAGACCCTTAACTTTGAAAACTTAAGACATCCCTAATACTTTAAGGAAGTGAGTTAATCCCCTAACTCACCCAACTTTACCATTCTTAAAACAAGCAAATGATATCAAAGTCTAGTACGTCAACTATTCATGCTCAAAAGATAGGAAAGTTCTACATACCTCTTCGGGTCAATCCACTTGCTAAGTACAATATTCCGCCCGTAGTATGTCAACCTATAATGTCCACAATACGTCTATTAACGTCTTACTTCAAACGTAGAATATTATAAGTGCAAAGTCACTAAATTCTACAAAAAATCGGACAACACCTCCTTTGTTTCTACACACTTTGCCACCTTTTTCAAGGCCGAATTCAATAACCAAACACGCCACATTTAAGGCCCAACAATGCAATTAACAATAGGGGATTACACGCCTACTAGACGTGTAAAATTCCGCCCCACAAATGATATCAAACTAATACAAACTACTAGGCCAATTCGGCAACTTGAGATACAATAACACCAATTCTTATCCAATTTCCTTTTCAATCCAAGTTGTTAGCATAACATGATATCAAGTCGCAATCGATTATAACTACTATAATCTTCAAGTAACATGCGACGATTCTAATTAACGACCAAATTGTAATCCAACTTCAAATGGTAATCCAACTTCAAATGGCTTATATGACATTTCGGTTTTTAGGCTACAACAATCCATAACATTTATGAAACTTCAACACATATATTTCATGCTAGCAAACATGTAAGGCTAACAACAATATATAATCTTGTAACACTTTAAGAGATAAGATTATTACCTCAACGAGTCTTAGTACAACATCAAATCCGAAGTCTCTCCCTAGCAACTTAGAGCCTCTTCTAGACACTTCAATCCGCCACTTGAGACCTTTATAATATCACAAACAAGTTTCCTTTAATCTTCCAATCAAAACCTAGAAAAACAACTAGGTTTTCACCTTGCGACTAATACGAAAACTATATTTTTCCGGAATTTTTCTATTGAGATACCCTTACAATACCCTCATGAACCTTGGTTTAAAGTGTGGAGCTTAATGGACAACTAACAAATAAAAATTCTTTTTGTCAGAGTGAACCGGAGAGCACTATGAAGTGTTCTTCAAATTTTCTTGAAATTTAGCTAAGTGTGGAGCTTGTCTTGCTACTAGTACTACTATATAGTAACATGGAGGGTTGAGATTAGCACAAATGTGTGGCTTAGATGAAGTTCTTTTAAATATCAAGACTTGTGGTCCAATTGACTAAGTCAATTTTATCAAGCTCTTCAACTTGCAAGACTTTGTCATCCTAACAATGGTCAAATGACCCTTTTGGCCATGCTTAATTTCGTCCAAGACTACATAAGGGGGGTGACACGTGTCGCCCTCCCATTCGTCACAATATTACGTTTTCCGACAATTCCATAATTCCGATAAATTTTTACAAGTCTCTAATCTTAACATTTGGGATTCTCACATACATTCTTAAAACATGTCCTGTAAATATGGGGTGTAACAGATCCTCAGGAGTTTGTTCGGCAGTTGCAGCGGACTATGCAGGTGCTTAGGGACTCAGAGACAGAGTCAGTTGTGTTAGCTTCTTATCGGTTACGCGATATTGCGTTGAACTGGTTTGAGTCTTGGGAGCTGTCGAGGGGAGTGGGTGCTCGTCCAGCAGTTTGGAATGAGTTCACGGAGGCCTTTCTTGATCACTTTCTGCCTCCTGAGATGAGGAGAGCCCGTGTTGATAGGTTCTTGTCACTGAGGCAGAATGGGAGGACCATCAGAGAGTACAACCTGGAGTTTGAATCGTTGCCCAGGTATGCGCATACTATTGTGGCTGATATGGCGGACAGATTTCACCGCTATGTGATGGGGCTAGACCATTAAATGAATACTGCATGCCTGGGAGTGGCCCTTCAGCCAGGTATGGATATTGCCACGATGCAGGCTTATGCGCAAGGGATCGAGGACAGAGGGAGAGAGGACCAGCCGGACGCAGTCCAGCCTAAGAGGGCCAGGACGGTAGGGTTCCAGGGTAATTTTCGAGGAGGACAACCTCAACAGCAGGCTAGGTCTACATTTCAGCTGACACAGAGAGCTCCTTCCCGGTCTTCTGGCCGGAGGTTTGGTCGTCGGGGATATTTGGGAGCAGGTCAGCGCTCCAGGGTTGCAGGTTCACAGATATCCAAGGATAGTAGCCAGGGGAAGCCACATTTGCCCCGGTGTGGTCACTGTGGTAGATTCCATTTTGGGGAGTGTCGCACTACTTCGACAGCTTGTTATGCTTGCGGCCATCAGGGCCATTTAGTGAGAGACTGTCCGACCAGAGGTGGCACTGGTGGGATAGTACAGTCTGCTGGATCAGTTGCGGGTTCTTCGCCTTCCATAGATAGGAAGGATGTGTATGCACAGGCAGGCCGTGACAGAGGTCGTGGTGGAAGTTCCCAGTTTTAGCGGTCATTTGAACCGCCTATATGATTTCAGGTATGTCTTTTACCCTTTAGGGACTTGTATGCATGTTAAGGTTGTTGTAAGTTTAAGTGTCATGAACGAATAATATTGAGATTGTGTATGTATGCTAGAGTAACTTGGAAGTACGAAAAGATAATCCTTTTTGGGCTTATGAGGGATGGTTATGTGTGTGTGAGGTATTAGGGTCATATGTGACATAATTAGGTTTCATTAAGTGTAGTTTTATGAGACTATGCCGAGAAACGATAGATTCAGCTCCGAAAGAACATTCGAGGACGAATGTTTCTAAGGGGGGAAGAATGTTACACCCCGTAATTACAGGACATGTTTTAAGAACGTACGTAAGAATCCCAAATGTTAAGATTTGAGACTAGTAAAAATTTATCGGAATTATGGAATTGTCGGAAAACGTAATATTGTGACGAATGGGAGGGCGACACGTGTCACCCCCTTAAGTGGTCTTGGACGAAAATTACATGGGCAAAAGGGTCATTTGACCATTGTTTAGATGACCAAGTCATGCAAGTAGTAGAGCTTGATATAATTGACTTAGTCAATGGGACCACTTAGCTTGATATTTAAAAGAAATTCATCCAAACCACACATATGTATAAATCTTGACCCTCCATGTTACTATATAAGTATACTAGTAGCAAGACAAGCTTCTATACTTAGCTAAATTTTCAAGAAATTTGACGAACTCCATAAGGTGCTCTCGGGTTCATGAAGGAGAAAAGAGAAAAAAAATTATTTATTGTCCAATAAGCTCCACACTTTAAACCAAGGTTCATAAGGGTATTGTAAGGGTATCTCAATAGAAAGATCCCGGAAAAATATCGTTTTCGTATTAGTCGCAAGGTGAAAACCTAGTTGCTTTCCTAGGTTTGGTTTGGAAGATTTAAGGGAAGTTGTTTGTGACCTTCTAAGGGCTTCAAGTGGCGGATTGGAGTGTCGAGGAGAGGCTCTAAGTTGCTAGGGAGCCACTTCAGATCTTGAAGTGGATTAAGGCTCGCTAAGGTAGCAATCTTGTTCTCTTAAGTATTATAAGATTACATATTGTTGTAGCCTTACATTCTAACTAGCATGAAGTATATGTATTAAGGTTTGATAAGTGATATGAATTGTGGAAGCATATAGCCGAAATGTCATTGTTAGCCCTTTGAAATTGAAATACAATTTGGTCAATAATTAGAATCGTCGCATGTAAATGTGGCATGTTTGGTTATTGAATTCGGCCTTGAAAAAGGTGGCAAAGTATGTAGAAACAAAGGAAGTGTTGTCCGATTTTCCGTAGAATTTAGTGACTTTGCACTTAGAATATTCTACGTTTGAAGTTAGAGGTTAATGGACGTATTATGGTCATTATAGGTTGAAGTACTAAGTATAGTGTATTCTACTTGAAGGATGGAATAGCTATCAAGGTTGAAGTACTTTGGAGCATTTTGCTACTTGTCGATAATCGTCGCGAGGTATGTGAACCTCTTCCTTCCTTTGGCATGATTCTATGTATGGAATATACATGTGGTATTATTTCATGTTCCCTTCTACTCTTAGAAGTTAAGAGGTATGTATGTGATTTACTCTATGTAAAGGTTATGTCTAAGTTATCCTAAGTTCTTACCAAGTCTTATGGGGGATGTTGGTAAGAGTCGTTAGGGGGTATTTGGAGCCAAGTTGGCTTGGCTAATTTACAGCACGAATGAGAATAAGTATCGAACAATTCATTGCAGCGTTAATAAAGGAAAATGTAATGACAATTGATTATATTAAAATGAGTAGAATTCTCCATCTGCATAGAAACTATGATAAGACAAAATTGTATTACATTTTCTAGATCATGGCTGCTTTAATAAGATCGTTATAAACGAGTATAACCTATTCACACGCGTAAAGTATATGTACTTAATTTAAAGAGTTTACATTATGAAGTTTTAAGATTATGAACCTTAAACTCTTAAAGGGTTGAGAGACTTTATTTTCAAGTAATAAAACTTGATTCTTAAAGGAAGAAATGACATGATTTAAGGGAAGTAACTTGTTTTTAAAAGAAGTAAGTTACTTGAGATATAAGGTTATGAAACTTGATTTCTAAAGTTAAGAGACTTGAAGTATTTTTAAAGTTAAGAAAATGATTTGAAAGTATATGATACTTGGTTTTACAAGTATAAGTCTCTTGGTTAAAAAAAAATGAATTTGTCTAAAATCATAAAAGGTTATAACGACTTTATGGGAACTTGGTTATAACGACTTTATGGAAGGTTAAGAGAATGATTTTCTCTAATAGGGTAAACAAAGAAATAACTTGAAATAAGGAAGGGAAATTTGATTTAAAGGTATCACTTACTTAAAGTTTAAAGTAAGGGTCACTTGATTTAGAAGCCGAGAAATGTATTTCTAAAAGTGTAGTGACTTATGTGAAATGTAAGCAAGCCTTAATACTACGGGTGTTAGTATCCTGGGGTATTATATGAAAAGGAATCTTTTGAAAAGGATGGAAGTACGTAGTATTTAGGGTTAAATTCCCGGATTTGTTTTATGTAAAACGAAAAGTGCCTTGAGTATATAAAATGAAAGTCTAAAGATTTAATGAACTTGCCTATGCTTGCTTGTGATAGTCTTGAGCGCAAGTATTATATGTTTACGTTGTCGTGACTCTCAGTTGGAGGGCCGGCTGTCTTGTTGTGAATTTACTTGGACGTATCGACAGTGACGGAGGCTTCCACGGGTATGCTTCCATTGTGATTGATCCTTGGACATGCTTATAAGATGAGGGATTCCGGGGCATGCGATCAGGATGCGGGTTAGATTCCCGGATGGTTTTTATTACTCCTTGGACATGCTTATACGATGAGGGATTCCGGGGCATGCGACCAGGAGGCGGGTTAGATTCCCAGATTTGTTTTATTACCCATGGCCATGCTTATATGATGAAGGATTCCGGGGCATGCGACCATGTTATGTACGACTATTACTCCATGGACTAACTCCCCATGAAGACATGTACCCGAGATGAGAGATTCCACGGGCATGTTATATATGATTATTACCCTATGGCCATGCTTATACGGTGAGGGATTCCGGGGCATGCGACCATGATATATACGATTATTACCCCATGGATTAGCTCTCCATGAAGTCATGTACCCGAGATGAGGGATTCCACGGGCATGAGATATATATATATATATATGTGTCGTATGTGTATACGCCGACAGTGAGGTAGGATGCCACGGGCGCGTCTCATGGTTATATGTTACACTTACGACTGTCGGCAGTGATGGGGGATTCCACAGGGCAGGGAGTATAGATATATATATGTATTGTAGGTGTGTACGCCGAGAGTGAGGTAGGATGCCACGGGCGCGTCACATGGTTATGTTATTCACTTATAGCTGCCGACAGTGATGGGGGATTCCACGGGCACGCTTTGATATTTGAGGGCTTGTGTCGGTAGCCCTGTGTGACTATTGTTCAGGTGTTGAAATAGTCTTTAAAAAGGTAAAACTGACTTTCATTACTTTCACTTTGGCAAGGCACAGTGTACTGTTATTTTGGTTATCATACATGTCTCCAGCTTTTTATAGACTGTTATGATTTCATTATAGTATTTTCAGTTTCACATACTTGTACATATTTCGTACTGACCTCCTTCGGGGGGCTGCGTTCATGCCGCAGGTTTAGGTACATAGCTTGTTGATCCGCACTCTTAGGATCACTGTTCAGTTCTTGGAAAACTCCATTTCTCCGGAGGCTTTGTCTTTTGGTACGATTCCCTGAGGTTGTAGATTCATGTATATTCAGGGGTATGGCGGGGCACTGTCCCGCCACAGTTGTTATGTTAAAACTCTTAGAGGTCTGTAGTCACATGTTGTGGGTCAGTTTGTAAAGGAAATGAGGCAACTGCTTCGGTTATGTTTTTATATGTCCAGGGAGGTAGCCCCATCAGCTAACCTATTTATTTTATTTCCGTTGTTTTATTGTATAAGTTTCATGTATGATCCGCTGATAATCTCTGATGTATACCCGTAAGGGTGCCCAGGTAGGGCACCAGCCGCGGGGCCCGGGGTCGGGTCGTGACAACTACATACTTCTACTTTTTTTTTTAAATGACTTTTTTTCATATAAAACTTCCAAGATACTAATAACCGTAGTATCAAGTCACCACTACTTTTCAAGACAAGTCACAATACCTTTTAGAAATATAATTAGGCTTCTAAAATCAAGTGACTCCTTTTCTTTTAAAACTTTAGGCAATTGATGCCTTAAAATCAATTTGTCTTTCATAAATTCAAGTCATTTATCCTTACTTATTTTACTTAGAGTAAATCTCGCTTTTTAACTTCCCATAAAGCTAATATAACCAACTTCCCATAAAGTCGTTATATTAACTTTATACATTAGTCAATTACATTTTCCTATATCCAAGGGACTTATACGTTTAAAACGAAACAAGTATCATATACTTTAAAACACTTCAAGTCCCTTAACTTTGAAAACTAAGACATCCTTACTACTTTTAAACAAATGAGTTAATCCCCTAACTCAACCGACTTGGACATTCTTAAAACAAGTAAAGGATATCAAAGTCTCAGACGCTCACCGTACTATATAGGTACAACTATTCATGCTCAAGAGATAGGAAAGTTCCACATACCTCTTTGGGTCAATCCACTCGCTAAGTCCAATATACCGCACGTAGTATGTCAACCTATAATGACCATAATACGTCTATTAACTTCTTACTTCAAACGTAGAATATTATAAGTGCAAAGTCACTAAATTCTACGGAAAATCGGACAGCACTTCCTTTGTTTCTACATACTTTACCACCTTTTTCAAGGCCCGGATTCAATAACCAAACACGCCACATTTAAGGCCCAACAATGTAGTTAACAATAGGGGATTACACGTCTACTAGACGTGTAAAATTCCGCCCCACAATTGATATCAAACTAGCACAAACTACAAGGTAAATTCGGAAACTTGAGATACAACAACACCAATTCTTATCCAATTTCCTTTTCAATCCAAGTTGTTTAGTATAACATGATATCAAGTCGCAATCGATTACAACTACTACAATGTTCAAGTAAGTAACATGCGACGATTCTAATCAACAACCAAATTGTATTTCAATTTCAAATGGCTCATATGTCATTTCGGATTTTAGGCTACAACAATCCATATCACTTATCAATCTTCAATACATATACTTCATGCTAGTAAAATGTAAGGCTAACAACAATATATAATCTTGTAACACTTAAGAGAACAAGATTGTTACCTCAACGAGCCTTAATCCAACTTCAAATCCAAAGTCGCTCCCTAGCAACTTAGAGCCTCTTTTTGACACTGCAATCCGCCACTTGAAACCCTTAGAATATCACAAACAATTTTCCTTTATTCTTCCAATCAAAACCTAGGAAAGCAACTAGGTTTTCACCTTGCGACTAATACGAAAACAATCATTTTCCGGGATCTTTCTATTGAGATACCCTTACAATACCCTCATGAACCTTGTTTTAAAGTGTGGAGCTTATTGGACAACAAACAAATTTTTTTCCTTTTTGAAAATGTGGAACCCGAGAGCCTCAAGCTTTGTTCATCCAATTTCTTGAAAAAAATTCTAAGTAAGGAAGCTTGTCTCACTACTAGTATACTTATATAGTAACATGGAGGGTCAAGATTTGTACAAATGTGTGGTTTGGATGAAATTCTCTTAAATATCAAGCCAAGTGGTCCCATTGACTAAGTCAATTATATCAAGCTCTACTACTTGCAAGACTTGGTCATCTTAATAATGGTAAAATGACCCTTCTACCCATGTTATTTTCGTCCAAGACCATTTAAGGTGGAGTGACACGTGTCGCCCTCCCATTCGTCACAATATTTCGTTTTCCGACAATTTCATAATTCCGATAAATTTTTACTAGTCTCAAATCTTAACATTTGGGATTCTTACGTACGTTCTTAAAACATGTCCTGTAATTACGGGGTGTAACATAACAGTACACTGTGCCTTACTAACAATGAGAGTAAACAAGAGTATACTTTACTGCATAAAAATATGAGGCTCATGATCAAAGTAGGGCCACCCGCCCGTAGTATCATTAAGAAATCCTACTCCTGGAACTATTTCACCCGCATAGGCCGTATGGACCCGCATGAGGTAACTTCCTCGCATAGACTGTATCCACCCGCATAGATCGTATATACCCGCATGAGGTATTCCTCGCATAGGACTGGTCCGCCCCGCATGGGACTATTTCACCCGCATGAGCCCTATGGACTCGCATGAGGTATTCCTCGCATCATGGGTAGCAAATCCACGGAATATGCAAATGCCACAAACCCGGGGAATGACGACGTAATGAACAATATATCACTAGCACAACCGACTATCATACATAACATAAGCACTACCGGCTTATCATACATAATATAAGCATTACCGGCTTATCATTCATAACATAAACAAGTTAAGAAATCCCCCTAACTTCTTATTAGTCTTATTCATATACACTCTCATTTTAGTTTACTTAAGGCACTAACATGTCATTATAAAATCCGGGAATTTAACCCAAAGTACTACGTACTTCTACTCTTTTAAAATGACTTTTTTTCATATAAAACTTCCAAGATACTAATAACCGTAGTATCAAGTCATATCTACTTTTCAAGACAAGTCACAATACTTTTTAGAAATACATTTATAGGCTTCTAAATCAAGTGACTTCTTTCTTTTAAAACCTTAAGCAATTGATGCCTTAAAATCAATTTGTCTTTCGTTATTTCAAGTCATTTATCATACTTACATTACTTAGAGTAAACCACTCTTTTTAACTTTCCATAAAGCTATTATAACCAACTTCCCATAAAGCTGTTATACTAGCTTTATACTTTAGACAATTACATTCTCCCTTATATCCAAGGGACTTATACTTTTGAAACGAAACAAGTATCATATACTTTTAAAATACTTCAAGTCCCTTAACTTTTAGAAAACCAAGATATCCTTAATATTTAAACAAGTGAGTTAATTCCCTAACTCAACAAACTTGGACATTCTTAAAATAAGGCAAGGATATCAAATGGACTAGATTGTCCAAAACCCGTACGTCTACCGTACTATATATTTACAACTATTCATGCTCAAGAGATAGGAAAGTTCCACATACCTCTTCGTTTCAATCCGCTTGCTAAGTCCAATACGCCGTACGTAGTATGTCAACCTATAATGACCATAATACGTCTATTAACTTCTAGCTTCAAACGTAGAATATTCCAAGTGCAAAGTCACTAAATTCTACGGAAAATCGGACAGCACTTCCTTTGTTTCTACATACTTTTCCACCCTTTTCAAGGCCCGAATTCAATAACCAAACACGCCACATTCAAGGCTCAACAATGTAGTTAACAATAGGGTATTACACGCCTACAAGACGTGTAAAATTCCGCCCCACAATTTATATCAAACTAGTCCAAACTACAATGTCAATTCGGCAATTTGAGGGACCACAACACAAGGTCTTCTTTCCAATTCCTTTTCAATCCAAGTTGTTTAGTACAACATGTTATAAAGCCGCGATTGATTATAACTACTACAATATTCAAGTAGGTAACATGCGACGATTCTAATTAACGACCAAATTGTATTTCAATTTCAAATGGCTCAAATGTCAATTCAGATTTAGGATACTACAATCCATATCACTTATCAATCTTCAATACATATACTTCATGATAGTAAAATGTAAGGCTACAACAATATGTAATCTTGTAATACTTAAGAGAACAAAATTGTTACCTTAACGAGCCTTAATCCACTTCAAGATCCGATGCCGCTCCATAGCAACTTAGAGCCTCTCCTCGACACTCCAATCCGCCACTTGAAGCCCTTAGAAGATCACAAACAACTTTCCTTTAATCTTCCAATCCAAACCTATGAAAGCGACTAGGTTTTCACCTTGCGACTAATACGAAAACGCCACTTTTCCTGGATCTTTCTATTAAGATACCCTTACAATACTCTTAGGAACCTTGTTTTAAAGTGGGGAGATTATTGGACGACAAACAAATTTTTTTCTTGTTGAACCCCCCCCCCCCCCCCATTGCCGAGAGCTCCCCAATAGTTTTCAAAGTTTTCTTGAAAATTTAGCTAAGTGTGGAAACTTGTCTTGCTACTAGAATACATATATAACACTATGGAGGGTTAAGATTAGAACAAATGGGTGGCCTAGATGAGTTTCACAAGGATTCTAGCCAAGTGGCCCTTGGACTTAGTCAACAATGTCAAGCTCTAAGACTTTAGCAAGACTTGCTCATCTTATTAATGGTCAAATGACCCTTTAGCCCATGGTCTATTTCGTCGAACCAACTAAGGGGGTGTGACACCTGTCGCCCTCCCGTTCGTTGCTGTCACGACCCGACCTCGGGCCCGCGACTGGTGCCTTACCCCGGGCACCCTAGTGATACAACATCAGAGAAAATCAGCGGAAAATAAAAACTTAAACAGGAAACAAGATACAACATAAGAAAACAGGCTAACCAAAACGGTCACCTTCATGTATATACATATAACCGAACAGTTACAATCCTTTACAAACCCTGCCCACAACAGTACTACAGATCTCTAAGAATGTAACAATAACTATGATGGGATAGGGCCCCGCCATACCCCTGAATGTACAAGTACCTACAATGACAGGGGACTATACCAAAAGATAAGCCTCCGGAGAAACGGAGCTTCCCAAACGCTGAACTGCGATCCTATGAGCGAGGATCAACAACTGGTGTACCTCTACCTGCGGCATGAACGCAGCCTCGGCGAGGTCGACAACAGGTACCAAGTATGTGAAACTAAAAATACTGTAAATGAAATCATAACAGTCTATATAAAGCAGGAGACATGTATGATAACCAAACTACAGTCCACAATATATATACAGTCATGTCAAGTCAGGGACTCACGCCCTCAAAGTCATCACTCAAATATAACTATGGGTCTCACGCCCACAACATCAATCATGCCCGTGGAATACCTTCATCACTACCGGCAGTCTATGATGTAATAACACCAAGGAGTACACATGAACACCAGGTCCCACCGGTGTCATAAGAACCGTACGGGGCAAGTACGAAGGCATAACTACGGTAACCAACTCAGATTATCAATCGACGGCAAGTACGAAGCCACTACCGTAACCTACCGTACCAATAACACTATATAGTCAGACACGGTCGATCGGGCAAGACGATAGCCTCTACGAGATCCACCGCATCACGCCGCGACCGGCAAGCACGTAAGCTAACTACCGATCCACCTGCATCACGAAACTTCGGTCTAAAGTCAAAATCGCATCGTGAAGGCGACCGGCAAGCACGATAGCCTCTACCAGATCCACCCTGCATCACGTCGCTGACCGGGGCAAGTACGTAGGCTAACCACCAGATCCACCCTGCATCACGAGACTTCGTCCTAACACTGACCGGGGCAAGTACGAGAGCCAACTACCAGAACCAGCCTGCATCAGCAATGACCGGGGCAAGTACGAGGGCTAGCTACCAGATCCACCCTGCATCAGTAGACCTCATGGAGAGCTAGTCCATGGAATAACACTATCAACAGGGAACAAACCCTCATCATGGCCGCATACCCGTGGACCATCCAACGAGTCAGTATGCCCAAAATGATCAAGAATAACATGACCGGCCCTCCATCGAGAGACGCGGTAGCATAAGGATACCATACTTGCACAACAAGGCTATCACAAGCAAACATAGGAAAGCTACTCACACTCAAGGTACTTTCATTTTATGTCAAAAATCCGGGTTTTAACCCCAAAGTACTACATACTTAAACTCTTTAAAAAGATCAATTTCTTTCACAAAAGTCACACGATACCCGTAGTATCAAAATGGAGTAACAATCTTTTTAAGTAAACCAAAACAATTTCCATACCTTCTTTTTAAACAATCTTAAGGCAAAACCATGCCTTTCTTTTAAACCAAAACACTTCAAATTCCTCAAGTCTCTATTCATTTAGAAAACAAGTTCCTTACTTTGGAATTTAAGAAAAATCAATACTTGTTATTAATGATCTTATTAAAGCAGCCATGATCTAGAAAATGTAATACAATTTTGTCTTATCTTAGCTTCTATGCAGATGGAGGTTTCTACTGGTTTTAATAATAATTAATTAGTCAATACATTTTCCTTTATTAACGCTGCAGTGGTTTGTTCGATACTTACTCTCATTTCCGAAATCAATATAACTTATTCCTTTTAAAACCCAATTACCCATTTCTCATAAATGCGGTTTCACATATAGTCATAAACAACTTCAACAGGAGTTAGAGAGAAGTTTCTCTCACTAAGGAAAACGCTCTCAACGTTTTCCCTTAGTTGCTCCTTCGGTTTTTCCCATCTTCCCCCCCTATATTCTACCATTGTTTCACCACGATTTGAAGTTTAATGTACACAGCATGAAAAAGTCTAAACGTTACACACGGTCCAACAATGATTCAGGAGGCTCAGGAAGTTCGACGAAGGCCAGAACTAAGAAAAAGAAAAAAAATGGCGGAAGTCCAATCATTGTTGAAGAAAATCTGATCCCGTCAGTTTCAGACCCAACAGTGCTAGTTCATGTCACACCTGATTCCCGCATCCCACTTGAGAATGTAGCAGACGATTCTATGCTGCAAAGGATACATGAATGGGGCAAAAGTATAAAAGTCGAGGGCTTGGGTAATAGTGAGTTTGAAGGGGGAAAATTTTGTGGTTCACCAATAACCAACCCAGAAGTAATCCCTTATGTTACTCTCCCTGAAATGAGTACCCCCACACTGCCTGGAAATCTGCTCAGGCAAGAAGGAAAGGGGAAAAAAACTGGGTCAGGAATTGCAATTGTTGATGATAGGAGTGCTGGCATACTCGGGTCCAAACCGGTCGTCGCGGTCGAGGTTCGTATGTCGTCGGTGCCCATGGGTTCAGGAATTATCCAGTTATGCTTAGATCTAGATCAGTTGGGAGTATTGAAGAAACTTCTAATCCCAAAGAGTCTTTCACGGGTGCCAAAGTTTCTCACTTTAATGTCGCGGATACCAAGGAACCTCCTCGAAGAACGGGTCGGGGCGTGAGGCAGAAGGCTAAGGCGGGGCAGGCGGGAGTCCATGAGACTTTGAGCATTCCCATTATGCTTGAATCGAGTTCTGTTGGTGGAAACGAAGAGTTCTCTATCCCCAAGGTGCCTAACATTAATGTTGCGGGAGCCGAGGCGTCACAATTTAATGCTGCGGGTATCAAGGAGCCTTCTTCAATTGCGGGCCATTGCGTGGGACAAAAAGCTAAGGCGGGGCAGACGGGAGTTATTGAGCCTTTGAGCATTCCCATTATGCTTGGATCGAGTTCAGTTGGTGGAAACGAAGAGTTCTATTTCCCCAAGGTACCTAACATTAATGTCGCGGGAGCCGAGGCATCACCATTTAATGTTGCGGGTATCAAGGAGCCTTCATCAATTACGGGCCATTGCGTGGGACAGAATTCTAAACCGGTTCAGAAGGGATTCCAAGGGTCGAGGGATATTCCCGCTTTGCAAGGACCAAGGTCAGTTGTGGGGCACGAGGTTACTTCTAATTCAAAGGTGCCTAGGCAACCCATGAACATTAATATCTCGGGAACCAATATGTTAGACTTAAATGCCGCGGGATCCAAAGAGTCTTCTATCTTATTGGGACAACAAACTCTGAATTCACTAAGTGTCACTAATGATTCCTTCCCCGCTCTAGCAAGCCTGCTTAGTGGAACTCATCCCCGAAATCTAAACAACTCATTCACCTTTAATTCTACCTTGGGCACGAGTTTACCCAACAATAAATCCCCTCTCTCATCCAATACCTCTTCATTACTCCCTAATATTCATAATACCTCACCCATTCTATCCTCTCCACCATCTGCTAATCCCGTAACCCACAATATTTTCTCTACCCTTCCAAATGGTACGCGAATCTTCCCCCCTAACGCGAGCCCAAGTTCTATTCCATCTACCTATCCACCTCTGTCTATACTGTCACGACCCGAACCCGGGCCCGTGACTGGTGCCTTACCCCGGGCACCCCAGTGATACAACATCAGAGTAATCAGCGGAATATAAAGCAACCAAGATATGAAACAGTATAAATTGAGACATAGTTATCTGAAGAAAAGTTGCCTTTCGGCATATATATATAAATACCCAAAATGAACAGTTACATCCCAACTTTACAACAGGACTACAGACCTCTAAGAGTTTAAAACAACAATGGCGGGACAGGGCCCGCCATACCCTCGAATGCAAATACCTACAACGAGGACCATACCAAAATGCTAAGCCTCCGAGAAACGGAGTTTTTCCAACGCTCAAACGGTGATCCTAAGAACGGGATCAACAGAGAGTACCTCTACCGCAGATGAACGCAGCCCCAAGGAGGTCGATAACAGTACCAAGTATGTGAAATCAGAAGTACTTTAAATGAAATCAAAGTATTTAAAACCATGTAAAATAAACAATTAGTTCAATGTGCACAAAGTGCCATATCACAAACAAGAACAATAATAGGTAAATCAGAATGTGTCTTTCCTAGGTCGCGAATGATCGAAGCAAGGCCAATCGCCCATAGTATCATTTTTCATGCCTAACCCTGGACTCCCGCAGTCCGCATAGGTCACACATAGACCCGCATGAGGTATTCTCGACGGGGTAGCTAACCCCTGCACTACCGACTCCCGCACCGCATAGTCTCAATAGACCGCGTAGTCACAGATCGCATAGGGCATCCCCGCGTCGGGCTAATACACCCGAATGATCAATCTCGAGCATACCGTTGTTCGCATAGTCACGCAGACCGCATAGCCGTATAGACCCGCGTCAAGGGTGGCAAGCCCGGATAATAAGTCGAGGGTATGTGATATAATAACAGTACAACGGGCTTAACGTCTAACAACGTAAGCACAACAAGAATAACATCACAAGACACTAACACACGTAGTATCATAACATGGGTACTTATCAAACCAGCAGAAAGGTATCACAAGGCCAATACCAGCAAAACATAGACAAGCTAACCACACAAGGTACTTTAATGTTTACGTTAACAAAACCAAGTTCTATCTCCAAAGTACTACATATATTAATTCTTTAAGAGGTCCATTTCTTTTATAAGGGTCACCCGATACCCGTAGTAATAGAGTGACTAACATTTTTAAGTAAACCAGAACACTTTTTATAAATCAAGTAACAACATTCTTTTCTAAACGTTCAAGTTTGCCTAATTTTAGATGCTCAAGTTTCTCATTTTCGAAAGGTTCCGTAGTTCATAGTCTTAATCACTCAATGATATAATTCTCCTATAAAAAGATTTGAGAAACATATGCCTTATATGTGAGTAGGTTATTCTTGTTCATAATCAATCTTATTTAAGCAGCCATGATCTAGGAAATGTAATATCATTTTGTCTCATCTTAGCTTCTATGCAGATGGAGGTTTCTACTGGTTTTTAATAATACTTCATTATTCAATACATTTTCCTTTATTAACGCTGCAGTGGTTTGTCGATACTCATTCTGATTTCTGAAATCAGTTAAAACATTGTTCCTTTTAAAAACCAAGTACTCATTACTCACGAATGAGGTTTCACACAAATTTCATATAATTTCATTTAAGTCAAGTCTCTTATCCTTTAAGATTAAGTCTCTTAACTTTTAAAAATCAGTAAACCATTTTCTTTATCTCTTTTAAGACGTTATACCTAACTTCCCATAAAGCTAGTATAACTCTTATATTTTCAAACCAAGTATTACTCTTCTTTCAAAAAAGGTTTCTTAATTCTTTTGAAATACTTTCAAGATTCTTATTATTCAGGCTTAAGTCAAAAGACATTGCCGTAAGTATTATTCAGGCTTAAGTCAAAAGACATTGCCGTAATTATTATTCAGTTCACACACGTACGTCTACCGTACTATATATATATTTAAAATATCATGCTCAAGAGTATTGGAAGAATCACATACCTTCTCGGTGAAAACCACCTGCCAAGTTGAATATGTCGCGCGCAGAGTATCGACCTATATCAGTCAAATACGTCTATCAACATCTAGACTGTACTGTATAAAGCTCTAAGCAGAGGGTTCTCTATTCTATGGAAATTTGGGCAGCACTTCCCTACCCGGTAAACTATACATCTCATCAGAATACAAATTCTATGTGAGTACAGTTCAATTATTCTTCTTTAATACCCTTCTACGGTGATAACAGTTCATTTCTATTCTGCAATATCCTTCTAAGTATTTAATACTTATTCCTATACTTCTACAGTATGTACATTCTAATTACAAAAGGAGGATAAGGTTTATTTACCTCGATAAGCCCAATATTATCCAAGTATAAACGTCGATCCTAAGCGAGGTTTAGCTCCTACTCCGTACGCTCCAATGCGCTCTAAGAACCCTTAGAAGTTGCTACACACTTCTACTTACTACTTCAATCAACAGTGAAGTTTCTCTTATGGTTTCGTTTGTGACTAAGGAAGTATAGCTAGTATTTGGGCTTTTAGTATAGAGGGGACTTTGGAAATACTACAAAGTATAAGGGCTAAAGTATTTTGCCATAGCAACAATACTTGAAGAGTATTTTCTACTAAGGGGTGGTGTTTCGGCTAGGGCTTGCTTTAGGGGGGGGGGGGCTCTCGGCCAAGCCACTAAGGCTAGAGGGGGGGGGGAGGTGTTGGACGAAAATACTACAAGAGAGGGGAGGGAATTTCAAGACTTGGAGAATGAGTTGTGGATGAAGAACTCTTCATCTAAAGGGGGGTATTTATAGGTCAAGCAATGGCCAACCAATGGCCAAGATGATGCCAAGTGCAAGGAAAGTGTAGGGTGAGGATTTAGGCAAGTGTCCATTCTATCTACTACACAAAAATATCCTACCAACTCCTTGACAAAAAGGCTCCCAATCGTCCACCCTTTACCGCCCAACGTTCACCAATTAGAGGGTGATAAATGTCGCCCTCTTGTTGGTCCAAAATGTTACGTCTCTCGGAAAAATCCGCAAAAATTAGAAATGACATAGCCGTAATTTACCCTACGCGAGTTGTGTAAAACGTTTCGTCGGAAAACGATTCTTTTCGGTACTTGTGCACAAAAATAAAACGTCCAAGCCAACTTTAAAGTTCAAACTTTTCTACGTACGTCCCCACGTACATACTCTGGAAATACGGGGTATAACATTCTCCCCTCCTTAGAAACATTCGTCCCGAATGTTCCTTCTAAGTCTCAAAACAAACATGCGCCAGTATAGTCTTCACTACTATACTTACGAGAACAATCCTGCCACACCTGGCCACAGAAACACCTGCGCAAATACTTACATCCAATTCCACGAGGAATCACCTCTATCATCACAAAAGCTCCCCTCCAGGGGTCTAAAAGATACTCCCATCGCCTACTCTTTATAAACGAAATGATCACATCTATGTCCTTACACATGCTCGCCTCTTCCCTTACTCGTCGTACCCTTCTCGTACACTCGAACTCTTTCTCATAACTTACCATGTTTCTGGTACTGCTTCCTGCTGACTCTGAGCTGCCAATGACCTCTTCTGGATAAGCTTCACCCTATCCACGCCCTGCTGAACAAGTACGAACCAACCATCTGAACCTTGCTTACATCGAATCAATCGACCGACAATCTTACACTAGCGTTTTTTTTAAAAAAAGGCTCCATACGGCGACACCCGAATACTGAAACGGTAGCTATATAATACATACTCAACAAGAGGCGAATAGTCCTTACAACTACCCCTGAAATCCAAACACTGGCCCGAGGGTGAATGAGACACTGAGACTCACCTGAGTTCCTAACCTTTCCTGGTAAAACCTCCAGAAAAGAAACAGCCGTAACTTGGGCTCCACTGTCTGTCATAAGGTGAAGGTAGGCACCTCGTGCAGCCTTACAACCTTTCTGAAATAATCATCTCGCAACTTACTACCGAGTACACGGTTTGACTAAAAGATAAGACGGGCTGACCTCACCGGCCCGACTACTGGTCGAACGCATCCACGAACTCGTACGATGGTTAACTAAACCTGGGCCTAACACCCTCGTGACCCTAACACAAAGCGGGACCTCCACAAACTGACCCCACCACCATACAGGCCGCGGGTCGACCCGCAACATGGCCTCAACCCGACCCGGCAACGCGCAAAACACTAGCTCCCCGAAGGAACAATCTCACTAATCACGTTACGAAAACCTAGCGGTCTTCTTAGCTCAACTACCCTCTTCCACTCCACACTACTCAGGGACTTATTATACAACTATATCTCACTTGCACTATGCACTCCGATAAGGGTCAAACATGAAATAATTCTTTTACCAAAGATGGCCTCGCCTCAAAGGTCTCTACGTATATATTCTAAGGCTCCCACATTCTCTATCCCCCAATCTTTCCCGGTCAACTAATCATGATTTCTAATCACAGTTAACACAATTCTATCCGAAAATAATACTTAAGATATTCGCATCTTACTATACATACAAATCTCTAGAGGGTTAAGGATATACCTGTATCTACGCTGCACTTCCCCTAGGTCGTTCTAATCAATCCCGCTGTGCGATAGCATGGAAGGTGATGAACTAGACACTGATCCCGAAGGCTGAGTCTCCACATCCGCACCACCCTTGGTTGGACAATTCCTCGCAAAATGGCTCTGCTGGCCGCAAAAAAAACAAACTGTCGAAGTAGCACGACACTCCCCCGAATGACATCGACCACAACGGCCACACCGAGGTGGGGGTGGCCTCCTCTGGCTAACACCCATTCCTCTCCGCACCACTGAATCCGCAACTAATCTGGTAGGCTGAGTCCTCCTTCTTGCACATTCTTTCGCCACATGGCCCTGACGGCCGCAAGTAAAACAAGCACCAGTAAAAAGGCGACATTCCCCGGGATGACGCCTGCCACATCGTGAACACTGAGGAAAATCAACCCCGTGGAGGACACTCGCACCGCGGAGGCGCATGTCTAATTCGCCGAGGCGGTTTGCCTCGAGAGTTACCAAATGATCCTGCTAATCGGGCCTCTTCGCCGCTTGGTTAACTGTCGATCTCTATGTCTCTCACCGCCGCACATAAGCTCGAACGCAAGCCCACTCATTCTCGATCAAGAGCTACTTCTTCATAACCCTTCTTTAGATAATCATCAATACCCTTGATATAACGGTACATAAAATACTCTCTGGCCACCAAATCCATTGCTAGTAACAGGGCCGTCTCCTTGCAATCCATATTTTCTGCTCCTAGTCGTGGAACTGAAGGTCCAGATGTCATGGCCGCAGTAGGAACTGCTGCCGATGTGCCAAACTCGCCACACGGCGACGCCTCGTAACTCCTCAGATGAAGCATCACCCCAGGTGATGATTGGGCCTGTGCCCTTCTAACTCTCTGTACTCTATTCGCAGCTCCCTCGGCCGCCTTGCCCTTCTGGGCCCGAGTTGCCTGGCGTGGAGGCATAACTGGTAAAGGAAAGGAATACGTTAGAGGGGTCCAACTTATAACACAACTCTAAAGCACGATCTCAGAGTGAGAAGAATGGAAACCAATCCTAAATATCCTATAGCCTCCTGATTATTGGTGTGGTGCACAACACACCGATAATCAAGACTCTACTAGATACGGTCTGTAGACACTTTCCGAGGATTAACTGCTCTGATACCACTTTTGTCACGACCGAACCCGCCCGTGGATCGTGCCTTACCCCGCACCCCGGTGATACAACATCGAGTAATCGAATATAAAACAACCAAGATATGAAACAAGATAAATTGAGACATAGTTATCTCAAGAAATGTTGACTTTCGGCATATATATATAAATACCCAAAATGAAATAGCTACATCCCAACTTTACAACAGACTACGCACTTCTAAGAGTTTAAACAACAATGGCGACAGTGGCCCCGCCATACCCTGAATGCAAATACCTACAACGACAGGACCATACTAAATGCTAAGCCTCCGAGAAACGAGCTTTTCCAACGCCAAACGGTGATCCTAAGAACGGATCAACGGAGGAGTACCTCTACTGCAGATGAACACACTCCAAGGAGGTCAAGATAACAGTACTAAGTATGTGAAACTGTAAAGTACTTTAAATGAAATCAAAGTATTTAAAACCATGTAAAACAAACAATTAGTTCAATGTGCACAAAGTGCCATATCACAAACAAGAACAATAATAGGTAAACTGTAACATGTCTTTCCTAGGCTGCGAATGATCGAAGCAAGGCCAATCGCCCATAGTATCATTTTGCATGCCTAACCCTGGACTCCCGCAGTCCGCATTGGTCACACATAGACCCGCATGAGGTATTCCTCGCATCGGGGGTAGCTAACCCCTGCACTACCGACTCCCGCAGTCCGCATAGTCTCAATAGACCGCATAGTCACACAGACCGCATAGGGCATCCCCGCATCGGGCTAATACACCCGGAATGATCAATCCTGGAGCACACCGCTGCTCCGCATAGTCACGCAGACCGCATAGGCCGTATAGACCCGCATCAAGGGTGGCAAGCCCTCGGTATAATAAGTCAAGGGGGTATGTGATATAATAACAGTACAACGGGATTAACGTCTAACAACGTAAGCACAACAAGAATAACATCACAAGACACTAACACACGTAGTATCATAACATGGGTACTTATCAAACCAGCAGAAAGGTATCACAAGGCCAATACCAGCAAAACATAGACAAGCTAACCACACAAGGTACTTTAATGTTTACGTTAACAAAACCAAGTTCTATCTCCAAAGTACTACATATATTAATTCTTTGAGAGGTCCATTTCTTTTATAAGGGTCACCCGATACCCGTAGTAATAGAGTGACTAACATTTTTAAGGAAACCAGAACACTTTTTATAAATCAAGTAACAACATTCTTTTCTAAACGTTCAAGTTTGCCTAATTTTAGATGCTCAAGTTTCTCATTTTCGAAAGGTTCCGTATTTCATAGTCTTAATCACTCAATGATATAATTCTCCTTTAAAAAGATTTGAGAAACATATGCCTTATATGTGAGTAGGTTATTCTTGTTCATAATCAATCTTATTTAAGCAGCCATGATCTAGGAAATGTAATATCATTTTGTCTCATCTTAGCTTCTATGCAGATGGAGGTTTCTACTGGTTTTTAATAATACTTCATTATTCAATACATTTTCCTTTATTAACGCTGCAGTGGTTTGTCGATACTCATTCTGATTTCTGAAATCAGTTAAAACATTGTTCCTTTTAAAAACCAAGTACTCATTACTCACGAATGAGGTTTCACACAAATTTCATATAATTTCATTTAAGTCAAGTCTCTTATCCTTTAAGATTAAGTCTCTTAACTTTTAAAAATCAGTAAACCATTTTCTTTATCTCTTTTAAGACGTTATACCTAACTTCCCATAAAGCTAGTATAACTCTTATGTTTTCAAACCAAGTATTACTCTTCTTTCAAAAAGGTTTCTTAATTCTTTTGAAATACTTTCAAGATTCTTATTATTCAGGCTTAAGTCAAAAGACATTGCCGTAAGTATTATTCAGGCTTAAGTCAAAAGACATTGCCGTAATTATTATTCAGTTCACACACGTACGTCTACCGTACTATATATATATTTAAAATATCATGCTCAAGAGTATTGGAAGAATCACATACCTTCTCGGTGAAAACCACCTGCCAAGTTGAATATGTCAAGCAGAGTATCGACTATATCACCAACACGCCTATCAACGTCTAGATCAGATCGTATAAAGCTCTAAGCAGAGGGTTCTCTATTCTATGGAAATTTGGGCAGCACTTCCCTACCCGGTAAACTATACAGTCTCCTATGTGAGTACAGTTCAATTATTCTTCTTTAATACCCTTCTACGGTGATAACAGTTCATTTCTATTCTGCAATATCCTTCTAAGTATTTAATACTTATTCCTATACTTCTACAGTATGTACATTCTAATTACAAAAGGAGGATAAGGTTTATTTACCTCGATAAGCCCAATATTATCCAAGTATAAACGTCGATCCTAAGCGAGGTTTAGCTCCTACTCCGTACGCTCCAATGCGCTCCAAGAACCTTTAGAAGTTGTTACACACTTCTACTTACTACTTCAATCAACAATGAAGTTTCTCTTAGGGTTTCGTTTGTGACTAAGGAAGTATAGCTAGTATTTGGGCTTTTAGTATAGAGGGGACTTTGGAAATACTACAAAGTATAAGGGCTAAAGTATTTTGCCATAGCAACAATACTTGAAGAGTATTTTCTTGTCACGACCCGAACCCGGGCCCGTGACTGGTGCCTTACCCCGGGCACCCTAGTGATACATCATTAGAGAAAATCAGCGGAAATAAAAAAAACATGAACATGAATTAAGAGACATGATAAATAAACAGGCCAACCAAAACAGTTGCCTTCAGTATATATACATAAATACCCGAACAGTTATCCTCTTTACAGACTCTGCCCACAACAGACATGCACTTCTAAGAAGTGACAACAACTATGACGGACAGGCCCCGCCATACCCACGAATGTACAAGAACCTGCTGCACTGTGGTAACATACCAAAGATAAGCCTCCAAGGAACGAGCTTCCCAACACGCCGAATGTGATCCTATAAGCGGGGATCGGCGGTCGATGTACCTTTACTCGCGCAGATGAACGCAGCCTCGGCGAGGTCGAGACAACAGTACCAAGTATGTGAAATCATAAATATCAGAAATGAAATCATAATAGTCTATATAAAGCGGAGACATGTATGATAACCAAACTACGCTCACAACATAAAAGGCCATGTCAAGTCGTGACTCACGCCTCAAAGTCATCCTCACGCCCGTGGAACCCTTCCTCACCGCCTAGCCTAGGTACAAATCATGTGATACGTAAATGTGTCTCGCCCATCTTATGGACCTAATATAGAAACGTGTGGAATACATTTTCCGCTCCATCCCATGAACCGGTAGTCGAGTGGAATACATTCCCGGATGAACCGGTAGTCGAGTGAAATACATTCCCGGATGAACCGGTAGTCGAGTGAAATACATTCCCGGATGAACCTAGTCAAGGAATACATTCCTGGATGAACCTAATCAAGTGAAATACATTCCGGATGAGCCGAATCAAGTGAAATACATTCGGATGAACCGAATCAAGTGAAATACATTCGGATGAACCCAGAGTCGAGTAGAACACGACTTGCACAACAAGGCTATCACACGTAACATGGTCAAGTTTCATAACAACAAGCATAAGCAAGTTACACACAACTCAAGGTACTTTCATTTTATGTCAAAGTCCGATTTTAACCTAAAGTACTACGACGTAAATTCCTTTTAAGAGATTCATTCCTTTTCTAAAAGTCACCCGATAACCGTAGTATATAAAAATGTGTGACTTATATCTTTAAGTAAACCAAAACAACTTTCATACTTTCCTTTTAAGACCAAATTAAGGCAATACCATGCCTTCCTTTGACCAAAATACTTCTTTTAAAAGTCAAGTTACCGCATTAAAACAAATGATAAAACCCTTCTTTGTTTTCATAAAGTCGTTATAACCAACTTCCCATAAAGTCGTTATAACACTTTATGTTTTAAACCATTTTAAGACAACACAATGCCTTTCTTTTCCCTAAGAGTTCCAGTTTGTCTAATTTCAATTACGCAAGTCTCTTTTAGAAAAGTTTCATAGTTCAATGTCTTAACCTCTTTTTAAAACAATAGAGTAACATATGCCATAGGTGAGTAGGTTAATCTTGTTCATAATCAATCTTATTAAGCAGCCATGATCTAGAAAATGTAATATCATTTTGTCTCATTTTAGCTTCTATGCAGATGGAGGTTTCTACTGGTTTTAATAATACTTAGTTATTCAATACATTTTCCTTTATTAACGCTGCAGTGGTTTATTGATACACATTCTGATTTCCAAAATCAGTAAAACGTTATTCCTTTTAAAAACCAAGTACTCATTACTCACGAATGAGGTTTCACACAAAATCCATATTAATTCATTTAAGTTAAGTCTCTTATCTTATAAGATCCAATCTCTTAACTTTTGAAATTAATAAACCATTCATTTTACCACCCTAAAGACGTTATACCTAACTCTCCATAAAGCTAGTATAACACTTATGTTTTTAAAACAACCAAATACAGTTAACACATGTACGTCTACCGTACTACATAGCTCACACATATCATGCTAGAAAAGATAGGAAGAGGTTCACATACCTCACGATGATTATCGACTAATAGCAAAACGCTCCAAGTACCTCAAACCGTCGGCTACTCCTTAAGCCAAGTAGATCACGCCATACGTAGTACTTCAACCTATAGAGGCCACAAGGCGCCTATTAACATCTAGATCTCATCGTTCCATATGCTACATAAAATTCGCAGACCTCCCCGCAATGACAGAAATCTCTCCTTATCGAGGCCGCTACCAAGCCAACCAGGGGTTAACACGCCTAACCTGACGTGTACAATTTTACTACACAAGAATGCTACACAAGTCTCGTAATACACCCTATGTAATTACAGCTGATTCGATTCTTAAAATTCAGCTTAAGTCGCAAGACATTGCCGTAAGTATTATTCCGCTTTAAGTCAAAAGACATTGCCGCACAATTATAATGTTCAGTTCTATATATAGTATACTTCAACTATATATTCCTACAACATGTAATTTCCAATTACAATAGAAGGTCAAGAGTGTTTACCTCGATAAGCCCAAAATTATCCGAGTTTATATGTCGATCCTGAGCAAGGTTTAGCTCCTACTCCGTGCGCTCCAACCCGCTCCAAACAACCCTTAGAAGTTCTAACCAACTTCTACTCAAATACTTCAACTATCAATGAAGATTTCCTTAGGGTTTCGTTTAGTGACTGAGGGGAAGTATAATGGTATTTTCTGGGCTTGTATAATTGTAACCTTGGGAATACTACAAGGTATTTGGGCCAAGGTATTTGGACATTATAACAATACTAGGAGAGTATTTCTATACCACAACAAGGGGTATTTATACGAGACAAGTCGGCTAGGGGGGGTACCCACCGCTAACCACTACAAATGGGGTAGGTTTCGCCAAGGGGCCTTCAAGAGGGGAGGGTGTTTCGGCTAGGCTACCATAAGGGGAGGGTGTGTGGACGATATCACAAGAGGGAGAGGGAGGGTTTGAGACTTAGAAAGATTGCTAAATTTTGGATGAAGAATGTCTTCAACTAGAGGGGTATTTATAGGTCAAGTGAAAGCCAACCAATGGCCAAGATGAAGACAAGTGTGGTGCAAGTGTAGGGCTAGATTTCAACCATGTGGACCTTATCCATCTACCACACCAACTTGCACAAATATCCTACCTAACCCAAGGCACAAAAAACGTGCCTTTGCTTGCCTTTGCCGTCCACTTCTCACGTCCAATGTGAGGGTGACACATGTCACCCTCCCGTTGGTCCAAAATGTTTCGTCTCTCGTAAAAATCCGCAAAAATTATAAATGACATAGCCGGAATTTTCCCTTCGAAAGCTGTGGAAACGTTTCGTCGAAAAACGACTCCTTTTGGTAGCTATGCACAAATTCGAACCTATGCCTACTTTAAGGCTCAAATTGTATCGACGCCTCACGTATATACTGGAAATACGGTATAACATTCTCCTCCTTAGAAACATTCGTCCCGAATGTTCCTTCTCGAGACGGATAACGAAGAATTTCTTCTAACAAGTTGCCAACGCCACACCTGGCCACGAAATATCACACGTTCTCTTCCTTCCTTACTCGTCGTGCCCTTCTCGGACACTTGAACTCCTCTAGTATACGCATCACACTTCCGCCATCGCTTTAGTTCCAAAACTTTGGAGTCACTACCTCCAACTTGGTCATCTTACTAACCGCAATCTCCCTTAAGGCCATTCCCGGCCTTCATGATCCGCTTCTGGTCGAACATAACCACGAACTCATACGACGGTCATCTAAACTTGGGACTAGCACCCTCGTGACCCTACCACCTGGCGGGACCACCCAGAGCTGACCCCACCTCGAAACAGGCTGCGGGTTGGCCCGCAACATAGCCCCAACCCGACCCACTGTCGCGCCAACTCTTGCTCCTCGACACGGCACAATCTTGCTAAATCACATCATGAAAGATACCACTTTCATTTATCCAACCCAGGGACTTATCACACAATATATTCTAGGCATAAAATGCACTCTGACAAGGATCACTCGCAAAATCTTGTACCCAAGACGGCCTTACATCTAAGGTCTCAACTGTAACATTCTAAGGTTCATCATTTCCTCACCCCCAGGCTTACCCTTTTTCCCCAACCAGGTTCCTAAATCACATTTTAGCACAAAGCTATCCGAACATAACACTTAACACATTAACATAACATCAAAACATACAAGCCTCTAGAGGGTTAAGGATATACCAAGCTACCGCTCACTCTAATCGTAAGTCCACTCGCAGGCGCATAATCGTAGAAGCGTGATGAACCCGCCATCGATCCGCAGAGTCGCGCTAAGTCGCCGGTACCTCTCCTATAAGCACGCCTTCGTCACATGGCTCCCGACGCAGTGAAACAAGCACCAGTAAAAAGACGACATTCCCCGGGATGATGTTTGCCACATCGTGCACACTGAGGGGGACATGAATCCTGCTGGCTAGCACTCACGTAAACCTGTGAACCAGAAGCCTTGGAGCTCTGACCAGCTCCCGAATACCCCGAACGACCAAGATCGCGGAGGACCACTGCATCGCGGAGGTACATAACTAGATCACACGAGGCGGTCCGCCTCGAAAGTTAACAAAGGACCCTGCTGTCCTGGCCCTCTTCTGCTGATCTCGGTCATTCCGTCGACCTCTCCGTTCCTCACATCCTAGTGCATGAGCTTGCACGCGGGCAATGTCCATGCCCGGCTGAAGAGCTACACCCGTACAAGCCTCTGCCAAGTAATCATCCAGCCCGGTGACGTAGCGGTGTACTCTGTCCTCCATATCAGCTACCACAGCGGGAACATACCGAGCTAATGAGTCGAACTCCACATTGTACTCTCTAACCGCCCGCCTGCCCCGCTTAATGTCAAAAATTGTTTACCCGAGCCCTCTCATCTGTGGAGGCAAGAAATGTGCAAGAAATGCCTCGAGAGCTCGTCCCAAACTGGAAGTGCATGCTCTTCCCGGACAGCCTCACGAATCAAACTACCAATCGCAGATCACGCGGTGATGCGAACCCAATACCACCGACTCCTCAAGCTCGATCACTCATGATCCAGAGTCGCTTGATAAACTCCCCGAGGGTCGTCCTCGCCTCGATCCATAGAACATGGCGGGCTACAACTCGTAAAGTCACGTAGCCTCAAACCGCTCGCCGGGGTGAACTACGGTGCTACGGGCCGGAATCGCAGATCCATTTATCTCATATCTGCCACGACCGCCGATGAATCGCCATCTCCTTGTACTTATCTCATCCGCCTGTGCCGCGGACCGAGGCTCGTATCAGAGTCTCGCAGCCCATCGCTGCGCTCTAAACTCGCTTTGGTCTTGTGGCGTCGCTAAACCCGGGCCGGAAGCACTCGTCTCATCGACGCTCGCGCTGCATTCTCTCAGATCTCACTAACGCCTCCTCGATCGCCTTGCCCATCCGGGCTCGGTTGCCTTACGCGAGGCATCACCGTAAAGGAAAGGAATACGTAGAGGGTCCAACTTATCACACCGCTCTAAGGCACGATCTCGGAATGAGAAGAATGGAAACCAATCCTAAATGTCCTATAGCCTCCGATTATAGATGTGGTGCGCACAACACACCGATAATCAAGACTCTACTAGACACGGTGCAGAGACACTTTCCGAGGACTAATCGCTCGATACCACTTTTGTCACGACCAACCGGCCCGTGATCGTGCCTTACCCGCACCCTAGTGATACATCATCGTGAGAAAATCAGGAAATAAAAAAACATGAACATGAATTAAGAGACATGATAAATAAACAAAGCAACCAAAATAGCCTTCAAGTATATATACATAAATACCCGAACAGCTTATCCTTTTTACGGACTACGCCACAACAAGCATTACAGCACTCTAAGAAGTGACAACAACTATGACGGACAGTGGCCCCGCCATACCCCGAATGTACAAGAACCTCTGGACTGTGGTAACATACCAAAGATAAGCCTCCAAGGAACGGAGCTTCCCAACACGCCGAATGTGATCCTATAAGCGGGGATCGGCGATCGATGTACCTTTACTGCGCATGAACGCAGCCCGGGCGAGGTCGATAACAGTACCAAGTATGTGAAACTGTAAAATATTGTAACTGAAATCATAATAGTCTATATAAAGCAGGAGACATGTATGATAACCAAACTACGGTTCACAACATAAAAGCAGTCATGTCAAGTCGTGACTCACGCCTCAAAGTCATCCTCACGCCCGTGGAACTCCTTCCTCACCGCGGCAGCCTAGGTACAAATCATGTGATACGTAAATGTGTCTCGCCCATCTTATGGACCTAATATAGACACGTGTGGAATACATTTTCCGATCCATCCCATGAACCGGTAGTCGAGTGGAATACATTCCCGGATGAACCGGTAGTCGAGTGAAATACATTCCCGGATGAACCGGTAGTCGAGTGAAATACATTCCGGATGAACCTAGTCAAGTGAAATACATTCCGGATGAGCCGTGAATCAAGTGAAATACATTCGGATGAGCCTAATCAAGTGAAATACATTCTGGATGAACCTAATCAAGTGAAATACATTTCGGATGAACCAGAGTCGAGTAGAACACGACTTGCACAACAAGGCTATCACACGTAACATGGTCAAGTTTCATAACAACAAGCATAAGCAAGTTACACACAACTCAAGGTACTTTCATTTTATGTCAAAGTCCGATTTTAACCTAAAGTACTACGACGTAAATTCCTTTTAAGAGATTCATTCCTTTTCTAAAAGTCACCCGATAACCGTAGTATATAAAAATGTGTGACTTATATCTTTTAAGTAAACCAAAACAACTTTCATACTTTCCTTTTTAAGACCAAATTAAGGCAATACCATGCCTTCCTTGGACCAAAATACTTCTCTTTAAAAGTCAAGTTACCGCATTAAAACAAATGATAAAACCCTTCTTTTGTTTTCATAAAGTCGTTATAACCAACTTCCCATAAAGTCAAGTTATAACACTTTATGTTTTAAACCATTTTAAAACAACACAATGCCTTTCTTTTCCCTAAGAGTTCCGGTTTGCCTAATTTCAATTACGCAAGTCTCTTTTAGAAAAGTTTCATAGTTCAATGTCTTAACCTCTTTTTAAAACAATAGAGTAACATATGCCATAGGTGAGTAGGTTAATCTTGTTCATAATCAATCTTATTAAGCGACCATGATCTAGAAAATGTAATATCATTTTGTCTCATTTTAGCTTCTATGCAGATGGAGGTTTCTATTGGTTTTAATAATACTTAGTTATTCAATACATTTTCCTTTATTAACGCTGAGGGTTTATTGATACACATTCGATTTCCAAAATCAAGAAACGTTATTCCTTTTAAAAACCAAGTACTCATTACTCACGAATGAGGTTTCACACAAAATCCATATTAATTCATTTAAGTTAAGTCTCTTATCTTATAAGATCCAATCTCTTAACTTTTGAAATTAATAAACCATTCATTTTACCACCCTAAAGACGTTATACCTAACTCCCCATAAAGCTAGTATAACACTTATGTTTTTAAAACAACCAAATACAGTTAACACATGTACGTCTACCGTACTACATAGCTCACACATATCATGCTAGAAAAGATAGGAAGAGGTTCACATACCTCGCGATGATTATCGACTAATAGCAAAACGCTCCAAGTACCTCAAACCGTCGGCTATTCCTTAAGCCAAGTAGATCACGCCATACGTATTACTTCAACCTATAGAGGCCACAAGGCGCCTATTAACATCTAGATCTCATCGTTCCATATGCTACAGAAAATTCGGCAAAGACCTCCCGCAATGGCGTAAATCTCCTCCCTTATCGAGGTCTGCTACCAAGGCTACCTGGGGGGTTTAACACGTCTATCCGGTCGTGTACAATTCTACTACACAATAATGCTACACAAGTCTCATCAGAATACACCCTATGTAATTACGATTCGATTCTTAAAATTGGGCTTAAGTCAAAAGACATTGCAGTAAGTATTATTCAGGATTAAGTCAAAAGACATTGCCGCACAATTATAATGTTCAGTTCTATATATAGTATACTTCAACTATATATTCCTACAACATGTAATTTCCAATTACAATAGAAGGTCAAGAGTGTTTACCTCGATAAGCCCAAAATTATCCGAGTTTATATGTCGATCCTGAGCAAGGTTTAGCTCCTACTCCGTGCGCTCCAACCCGCTCCAAACAACCCTTAGAAGTTCTAACCAACTTCTACTCAAATACTTCAACTATCAATGAAGATTTCCTTAGGGTTTCGTTTAGTGACTGAGGGGAAGTATAATGGTATTTTCTGGGCTTGTATAATTGTAACCTCGGGAATAATACAAGGTATTTGGGCCAAGGTATTTGGACATTATAACAATACTAGAGAGTATTTCTATACCACAACAAGGGTATTTATACGAGACAACTAGGCTAGTGGGTACCCTACTTAACCACTACAGGGGTAGGTTTCGCCAAGGGGCCTTCAAGAGGGAGGGTGTTTCGGCTAGGCTACCAATAAGGGGAGGTGTGTGTGACGAGATCACAAGAGGGAGAGGGAGGGTTTGAGACTTAGAAAGATTGCTCAATTTTGGATGAAGAATGTCTTCAACTAGAGGGTATTTATAGGTCAAGTGAAAGCCCACCAATGGCCAAGATGAAGACAAGTGTGGTGCAAGTGTAGGGCTAGATTTCAACCATGTGGACCTTATCCATCTACCACACCAACTTGCACAAATATCCTACCTAACCCAAGGCACAAAAAACGTGCCTTTGCTTGCCTTTGCCGTCCACTTCTCACGCCCAATGTGAGGGTGACACATGTCACCCTCCCGTTGGTCCAAAATGTTTCGTCTCTCGGAAAAATCCGCAAAATTATAAATGACATAGCCGGAATTTTCCTTCAAAGTCGTGGAAACGCTTTCGAAAAACGACTTTTGGTAGCTATGCACAAATTGCACCTATGCCTACTTTAAGGCTCAAATTGTATCGACGCCTCACGATATACTGGAAATCTGAGGTATAACATTTCTACTAAGGAGGGGTGGTGTTTCGGCTAGGGCTTGCTTTAGGGGGCTCTCGCCAAGCCACTAAGGCTAGAGGGGAGGTGTTGGACTAAAAATACTACAAGAGAGGGGAGGGAATTTCAAGACTTGGAGAATGAGTTGTGGATGAAGAACTCTTCATCTAAAGGGGGGTATTTATAGGTCAAGCAATGGCCAACCAATGGCCAAGATGATGCCAAGTGCAAGGCAAGTGTAGGGTGAGGATTTAGGCAAGTGTCCATTCTATCTACTACACAAAAATATCCTACCAACTCCTTGACAAAAAGGCTCCCAATCGTCCACCCTTTACCGCCCAACGTTCACCAATTAGAGGGTGACAAGTGTCGCCCTCTTGTTGGTCCAAAATGTTACGTCTCTCGGAAAAATCCGCAAAAATTAGAAATGACATAGCCGTAATTTACCCTACGCGAGTTGTGTGAAGCGTTTCGGAAAACGATTCTTTTCGGTACTTGTGCACAAAAATAAAACGTCCAAGCCAACTTTAAAGTTCAAACTTTTCTACGTACGTCCCCACGTACATACTCTGGAAATACGGGGTATAACATATACCTCCAGAAATGCCTCCTAATGAATTACCCACAAATACAACTTCTGAACAACATCAAATTCCACCCGCGGGTACAACCTTTAATAATCATCCCCCGAACCATGGCAAAGGTCCCATCCCTCCCAAGAAGACTTATGCTGGAGTCTTTGCGGGTACTAGGATTGAAGCAAAAGGAATGAAGTTACAATATATTGAACAACAAGGGGTGGAAGTAGATATAGAAGCTGAAGATGAAGTTCCATTCATAGAAACATGGGGTTATTGCTTAATTGGTTGCTTCATGGGTCCCTTCCCGGGAAGAGAGGCATTGAATACCATTGTGAAGGGATGGGGAGTGAAATGTCGTATTATTCCATATGGCAAATGATGGACGGTGTTCAAATTCATGACGGAGGAGGAGCGCACTAATGTACTTCAGGGTGTCCCTTATATGGTCTACGGGAAGACTATGATGCTCAAGGCTATCAATAAAGGAGTTCTTATAACGGATGAGTTATTCATGGAAATTCCTATTTGGGTCACTTTTCCGGACATTCCCCTTTCTATTTGGAGTGCAACGGGCCTTAGTAAGGTTGCTTCACGCGTAGGGAAGCCTCTTTACACGGACCAATTTACTAAGGAAAGGTAAAAAATGAACTATGCTAGAGTTCTAGTGGAAGTGGATGTCAGCAAGGAGCCAATAATGGAGTTTGTTGTCAAACTCCCCGATAACAGAAGGTATACTCAAAGGGTAAACTATGAAAATTACCCGGACCTTTGCTATCATTGTGCGGCTTTTGGACACAATCACTTGAGGTGTAGGAAACTGGGGAATGATGCCAACACTGAAGAAGCTTCAAAAAAAACGAAATACAGTGGTCCCCCTAACAATAAGGAGGATTCTACTTGTGTGAATGCCAGCAGAGGTACGGGTGGTACCAACCCTCCCCCCCCCCTGATCCCCCGATGTCCCAACATCCCGCAGATGCTAATAACTTGATGGACATTGAAGTAAGTGAGCACACAACACCTCCTGGTCCCGGTGGTGTGGGAGAAACTTCGTCTGCTGCGGGTCCTCTGGTTTTGGGTCACCGCCCATCAAGTTCATGGAATCTCAAGCAATGGCCTCACGGCCTAATTCACGTGATGGCAGTACGCAACATGATAGGATGAGTTATGAGTCAAAGCAGACAAATTCTGAGGTGCCAAAGAACCCGCAACCTTCTTTGGTTGGGGAAACATACAAGGGTGTTACAGAGGTGTCTTTGCTTGCGTCACGGAGTGTTACCTTTGAACGCGGGGAACATAGCCTGGCTGAGCCACATGCTAAGGCTTCCAGCAACAAAGAAGATGTTTGGAAGGAAGTTAAGTCGAAGAAGTACATGACAAAAGGCAGTGGAAAGACTAAGGCTGCAAAGCGCGGAGGTGCTAACAAAACCTCCTTTGTTTCCTTATGAAATTACTTTGTTGGAATGTCCGTGGTCTTTGCGGACTAAGGGATAGGGCAGCCACGCAAGCTCTGGTGTGTAGTCTCACAAAACAGCATGATGTGGCAATGATTTGTCTATTGGAAACTAAACTCTCTAGGGCAAGGATTGAGTCTTTCTCTACTCAAAGATTCAAAGCTTGGAATTTTTGCTCTAATTTGGAATTCATTGATGGCGGAAGAATGCTATTACTTTGGGATCCCTCCAGGGTTTGTTGTGAAGTGCTTGGATTGGATTCTCAACATATCCATGTCCAAGAAAGTTGTATGATAACACAAGTGTCCTTCCTTGCCACATTTGTGTACCCGGTTTATAGCATCCCGGATAGGAGGAAGCTTTGGCATCACCTTACTCACTTGGGCATTGGCATTACTAAGCCTTGGATGATAATGGGAGATTTCAACACTTATTGCTACCCACATGATAAGGCGGGGGGTCCTCCATTATCGCCTTATGCACTTAGTGTCACGACCCGTTCCGGGGCCCGTGACTGGTGCCTTACCCGGGCACCCAAGTAGTCATACATCAGAGAAATCAGCGGAACATAAAAACAAGACATGAATCAAATGTAAAATGAGACACATTTTATCTGAGAGAAAGTCGCCTTTCGGCATATATATATACAAAGTTTGAACAGTTACATCCTTTACAACCCTGCCCACAACAGTGCTACAGACCTCTAAGATTTTTACAGTAACTATGACGGGACAGGGCCCCGCCATACCCCTGAATGTACAAGAACCTACAACTCAGGGAAAACATACCAAAAGATAAGCCTCCGGAGAAACGGAGCTTCCCAATACGCTGAACTGCGATCCTATGAGCGAGGATCAATGATTGGTGTACCTCTACCTGCGGCATGAACGCAGCCCCCCGAAGGAGGTCGATAACAGTACCAAGTATGAAATCAACAAAATATCGTAAGTGAAATCATAACAGTCTATATAAAACAGGAGACATGTATGATGACCAAACTACCATTCACAATATAATCTAGCAGACATACCAAGTCAGGGACTCACGCCCGTAAAGTCAACACTCAAATATAACTCGGGAATTTAACCCGCAAATGGCCGCATGCCCCGACATCTTACCTCGGTACAAGCATGGCCATGGAACCATCCTAATGGAAGCATACCCGTGGGCCACCCATCGTGTCAGTATGTCCAAAGGAAATAACAAGATAACAATCGTAATGGAAGCATACTCGTGGGCCACCCATCGTGTCAGTATGTCCCAAGCAAATAACAAGATAATACTCCTAATGGAAGCATACCCGTGGGCCACCCATCGTGTCAGTATGTCCCAAAAGGAAATAACAAAATAACAATCAAAGTGGAAGCATACTCGTGGGCCACCCATCGTGTCAGTATGTCCAAAAACAAAAAACAAGATCACACTCCTAATGGAAGCATACCCGTGGGCCACACATCGTGTCAGTATGTCCATCAATCAACCAGATAGCCGACCCTCAAACGAGAGACGCGGTAGCACAGAAATACAACACTTGCATAACAAAGGCTATCACCACAAGCATAGGCAAGTTCAACATACTCATAGACTTTTATTTTATTACAACAAATCTGGGTTTTAACCCCAAAGTACTACATACATTAATCCTTTCAAAAAGATCTATTTTTACGTAAAAACAACTCGATACTATTATCCGTAGTATCAAATACGTTCATGTTTTAAAATCAAGTACTTTACACTTTTTTTAAACCAAGTGGCTTACACTTTTAGAACAACGTCAAGTATACATTTAAAACCCAAGTAACCAACCCTTTTAAGATCAAGGTACTCCTACCTTTTAACACCAAGCCACTTATATTTTTCTCATCAAGAAAAGTTCTATATTTGAAAATAAGTTACTTATACTTTTAAACTCAAGTTACTTCTCTTTTCCCGAAATTAAGTTACCATTTTAAATCCAATAATAAAACCATTCTTTTGTTTCCATAAAGTCGTTATAACTAACTTCCCATAAAGCTATTATAACACTTTATGTTTTAAACCAATTTAAGACAAAACCATGCCTTTCTTTTAAACCAAAACACTTCAAATTCTTAAGTCTCTTTTCTTTTTTGAAATCAAGTTCCTTACTTTGAAATTTTAAGAAAACCAAAACTTGATTATAATAATTCTTATTAGAGCAGCCATGATCTAGGAAATGTAATACAATTTTGTCTTATCTTAGCTTCTATGCAGATGGAGGTTTCTACTGGTTTTAATATAATTAATTGTCATTACTTTTTCCTTTATTAACGCTGCATTGGCTTGTTCGATTCTTATTCCCATTTCCGAAATTAATGTAACATTATTCTTTTAAAAACCAAGTACTCATTACTCACGAATGAGGTTTCACAACTTCTAACGTCAAGTAACAACATTCTTTTTCAAAAGTTCAAGTTTGCCTAATTTCAGATACTCAAGTCTTTTAGTTTCGAAAGATTTCATAGATTATAGTCTTAATCAAATAACGTACTCTCTTTTAAAACAATAAGCCTTATGTGTGAGTAGGTTATTCTTTTTTATAACAATCTTATAAAAGCAGCCATGATCTAGGAAATGTAATACAATTTTGTCTTATCTTAGCTTCTATGCAGATTGAGGTTTCTACTGGTTTTAATATAATAACTATATTAGTCAAAACATTTCCCTTTATTAACGCTGCAGTGGTTCGTTCGATACTTATTCTGATTTCCGAAATCAGTAAAACATTCTTCCTTTTAAAAACCAAGTACTCATTACTCACGAATGAGGTTTCACACTTTTTAACAAAATTCATATTAATTCAATTAAGTCAAGTCTCTTATCTTTTAAGATCAAGTCTCTTAACTTCTACAATCAATAAATCATTCTTTTTATCTCTCTTAAGTCGTTACACCTAACTTCCCATAAAGCTGGTATAACTCTTAAGCTTTCAAAACCAAGTATTACTCTTCTTTCAAAAACGATTCTTAATTCTTTTGAAATACTTCAAGATTCTTATTATTTAAAACTCAAGTCAAAAGACATCGGAGTAAAACCACGTTCAGTTAACACACGTACGTCTACCGTACTATATATATTCTTTTAAAATATCATGCTCAGGAAGAATCACATACCTCGCGACGATTATCGACTATTAGCAAAACGCTCCAAAGTACTGTAATCCTGCTAGCCTTGTCCACCTTTCAAGTAGAACACGCTACTCGCAGTACTTCAACCTATACCGGTTATACAAGTCTATCAATGTCTAGACTATTCTGTAGAATAAATCTAGATACAAGATTCTACGGAAAATCAAGCGTGACTTCCCTACCCACAAACTTCACAAGTCTCATCAGAATACAAATTCCTATGTAAGTACAATTCAATTCCCTTCTTATATACCTTCCTTGTATATAACTTATACTTAATTCTTATACTACAACAGTATGTAAACTCTAATTACAACAGAAGGTCAAGAGTATTTACCTCGATAAGCCCAAAATTATCCAAGTTTAAATGTCGATCCTGAGCAACGTTTAGCTCCTATTCAGGCGCTCAACCCGCTCCAAACAACCCTTAGAAGTTCCCAAACAACTTCTACTTAGCACTTCAACCGACTATGAAGATTTTCCTTAGGGTTTCGTTTTGAGACTAAAAGGACATAAGGTAGTATTTCCGGGCTCTACGTATATAGGTAACTTTGGAATACTACAAGGTATAAGGCTAAGGTATTTTGGAATAGTAACAATACTTGGAGAATACTTTTCTACCAAGGGGGGTGTATTTTATGAGAACAACTCAAGGTAGGGGGGTACCCTCGGCTAGCACCACTAGGAAAGGGGGGGGTACCTCTCGGCCACAAGGCCTCACAAAGGGGGAGGGGGAGGCTCTTTGGACGAGAGCTTCTACAAGAGGGGGGGATTTTTAGACTTGGAAAGTTGATTTGTGGATGAAGAATTCATCAACTCAAGGGGGGTATTTATAGGGCTTTCAAGGGCCAAGATGAAGCCATGTGGTAGGCAAGTGTATGGTGGAGATTTGCACAAGTGCACCCTATCCTACTCCACAAATCCCTCACAAACATTGACCCATGGTTTAGGCCACAAAACATGCCATGAAATGGGCACCCAATCGGCCACCACAAACCGCCAACTTGAGGGTGACAAGTGTCGCCCTCTCGTTGGTCCAAAATATTCCATCTCTCGAAAAAATCCACAAAAATTATAAATGACATAGCCGGAATTTTCCCTACGCAAAGTCCGGAAAACGTTTCGTCGGAAAATGATTCTTTTTGCTAGTTGTGCACAAATTTCGCCCCTAATGCCTACTTAAGGCTTAGACTTTTGTACGTACGTCCTCACGTACATACTCTGGAAATACGGGGTATAACATTCTCCCCTCCTTAGAAACATTCGTCCCGAATGTTCCTTCTCAAGACGGATAACGACAAAGTTCCTCATAACTTAAACAAGTTGCCAATGCCACACCTGGCCACAAAATAACACACGCGCAAATACTTAACCCAAGTCAACGAGGAATCACTCCTACATCACAAAAGTTTCCACCCTGGTCTAAAAGATACTCCCTTCGCATCTTCACTTCACAACAAAATGATCATTCCTATTTTCTTAGCACATGTTCACTTCTTTCCTTACTCGTCGTACTCTTCTCGAACACTTGAACTCTTTCTAGTATACGTACCATACTTCAGTCATTGCTTCAGTTTCCAAAACTTTGGAGTCACTACCTCCAAACTTGGTCACCTTACTAGCCTCAAATTCCTTTAAGGCCATTCCCGACCTTCACGATCTGGTTTTGGTCGAACATATCCACGAACTCATACGATGGTCATCTAAACTTGGGCCTAGCACCCTCGTGACCCTACCACCTGGAGGGACTACCTCGAACTGACCCCACCTCATTCTGGGCTACGGGTTGACCCGCAATACGTCCTCAACCCGACCCTCCATCGTGCCGAACTCTCTTGTTTCTCGATCCGGAACAATCTTACTAATTCACCTCATGAAAGCTACCACTTCCATCTCACACTACCCATGGACTTATCACACTAATACACCCTAGGCATATAATGCACTTCGACAAGGATCATTTGCAAAATCCTTTACTCAAGACAGCCTTACATCTAAGGTCTCAATCGTGAAATATTCTAAGGTTCACACTTTCCATGCCCCCATACTTATCCTTCCAACTAACCATGTTTTCTAACTCACAATATAACACAACGCTATCCGTACATAGCATCACAATAATAAGATCATCATATCAAGCATACAAAACTCTAGAGGGTTAAGGATATACCTGTATCTACCACTTCACTCTAATCATAGGCCTGCCCTGCAGGGCGCATAGCTGTAGAAGGTGATGAACCAGCCATAGATCCCGTAGTCTGTGCTATCCCACCAGTGCTACCTCCGGTCGGACAGTTTCTGCAAATGGCCTGCTGGCCGCATGTAAAACAAACTCCGAACTAGCACGACACTCCCAAAATGGAGTCTACCACATCGCCACAACGAGGTAGGGTGGCTTCACCGCTAACACCCCGCTCCCGAAATATGAACCTGGAGCCACGACTGCCTCAATACTCTGGATGCCACAAGATTTTGGAGGACCACTGTAGTGGCGAGGCGCATAACTAGTCTCACGAGGCGGTCCGCCTCGAAAGTCGCCAAAAGACCTGTTGTTCGCCCTTCTTCGCTGATCTTGGTCATTCCGTCGACCTCTCCGCCTCACACCCGAGTGCATAAGCTCGTCGGGCAATGTCCATGCCCTGAAGAGCTACACCAACAGCCTCGCCAAGTAGTCATCTAGCCCGTGACGTAGCGGTGTACTATGTCCTCCATATCGGCATTACAATGGGACATACCGAGCCAATGAGTCGAACTCACATTGTACTCCAATCAGACGTCCGTTCGCCTCAACATCAAAAATTTGTCGCCCGAGCCCTCCTCATCCGTGGAGGCAAGAAATGTGCAAGAAATGCCCGAGAACTCGTCCCAAACGGGCAGAAGTGCATACTCTCCCGACAGCCTCGCGAATCAAACGATCGATTGCGCAGATCACGTAGCCGATGAGAACCTAAGACCACCGACTCGGTCTCCAAGCCTTGATCACTCATGATCCAGAATCGCTTGGATGAACTCCTCGGATCATCCTCCCGCCGACCCGTAGAACTCGCGGCTCTGACTCGAAAGTCCCGTAGCCTCAAACTATCCGATCTCGGGTGAACCATGGGTACTATCGAATCGAATCGCTGCATCCGGCCTATCTCACGTTCGCCACGATTCGCCGATCGGGCCATCTCTTTGTACTCCCAACTCTCTCGCCCTGTGATGTGGACCGAGGTGCGTGTAGTGGTCTCATCACCATCGCTGCGCTCTAAACTCGCTGGGCCGGGCGGCGTGCAAAACTTCGCTCAAGCACTGTCTCGGTAATGACCGGTCCCGCGCTCGTACTCCTCAGACTCCACTAGCGGCTCTCACCGCTTGCCCATCTGGGCACAGGTTGCCTGCGGAGGCATAATCGTGAAAACGAAATACGTCGGAGGGTCCAACTTATAACATGGCTCTAAGGCACGATCTCGTAATGAGAAGAATGGAAACCAATCCTAAATGTCTCGCACTCCTCGATTATAGATGTGGTGCACAACACATCGATAATCAAGACTTCTACTAGACACGATCGTAGACACTTTCCGAGAATTAATCGCTCGATACCACTTTTGTCGACTGCCGTTCGGGCTCGTGGATCGTGCCTTACCCGCACCCAAGTAGTCATACATCGTAGAAATCAGCGAACATAAAAACAAGACATGAATCAAATGTAAAATGAGACACATTTTATCTCGAGAGAAAGTCGCCTTTCGATATATATATACAAAGTTTGAATAGCATATCCTTTACAACCCCGCCCACAACAAAGCAAGCATGCACTTAAGATTTTTACAAGAACTATGACGGGACAGGGCCCCGCCATACCCCTGAATGTACAAGAACCTACAACTCAGGGAAAACATACCAAAAGATAAGCCTCCGGAGAAACGGAGCTTCCCAATACGCTGAACTGCGATCCTATGAGCGAGGATCAACGATCGGTGTACCTCTACTGCAGATTAACGCAGCCCGGGCGAGGTCGATAACAGTACCAAGTATGTGAAATCGAACAAAAATATCGTAAGTGAAATCATAATAAATATATAAAGCAGAGACATGTATGATGACCAAACTACATTTCACAATATAATCTAGCATACATACCAATACAGTGACTCACTCCCGTAAATTCATCACTCAAATATAACTCGGGAATTTAACTCATAACGCCGCATGCCCCAAGATCTTACTCCTGTACAAGCATGGTCATGGAACCATCCTAATGGAAGCATACCCGTGGGCCACCCATCGTGTCAGTATGTCCAAAGGAAATAACCAGATAACAATCGTAATGAAAGCATACTCGTGGGCCACCCATCGTGTCAGTATGTCCCAAGCAAATAACAAGATAATACTCCTAATGGAAGCATACCCGTGGGCCACCCATCGTGTCAATATGTCCCAAAAGGAAATAACAAAATAACTATCAAAGTGGAAGCATACTCGTGGGCCACCCATCGTGTCAGTATGTCCAAAAACAAACAGCAAGATCACACTCTTAATGGAAGCATACCCGTGGGCCACCCATCGTGTCAGTATGTCCAAAAGGATCGATATAGTGGAAGCATACCCGTAGGCCACCCATCGTGTCAGTATGTCCATCAATCAATCAGACATCCGGCCCTCCAACGAGAGACGCGGTAGCACAGAAATACAACACTTGCACAACAAAGGATATCCCCACAAGCATAGGCAAGTTCAACATACTCAAGACTCTTTATTTTATTACAACAAATCCGGGTTTTAACCCCAAAGTACTACATACATTAATCCTTTCAAAAAGACCTCATTTTTACGTAAAAACAACTCGATACTATTATCCGTAGTACCAAATACGTTCATGTTTTAAAATCAAGTACTTTACACTGTTTTAAACTAAGTGGCTTATACTTTTAGACTAACGTCAAGTAACAACATTCTTTTCCAAAAGTTCAAATTTGCCTAATTTCAGATACTCAAGTCTTTTAGTTTCGAAAGATTTCATAGATTATAGTCTTAATCAAATAACGTACTCTCTTTTAAAACAATAAGCCTTATGTGTGAGTAGGTTATTCTTGTTTATAACAATCTTATAAAAGCAGCCATGATCTAGGAAATGTAATACAATTTTGTCTTATCTTAGCTTCTATGCAGATGGAGGTTTCTAGTGGTTTTAATATAATAACTATATTAGTCAAAACATTTCCCTTTATTAACGCTGCAGTGGTTCGTTCGATACTTATTCTGATTTCCGAAATCAGTAAAACATTCTTCCTTTTAAAAACCAAGTACTCATTACTCACGAATGAGGTTTCACACTTTTTAACAAAATTCATATTAATTCAATTAAGTCAAGTCTCTTATCTTTTAAGATCAAGTCTCTTAACTTCTACAATCAATAAATCATTCTTTTTATCTCTCTTAAGTCGTTATACCTAACTTCCCATAAAGCTGGTATAACTCTTAAGCTTTCAAAACCAAGTATTACTCTTCTTTCAAAAACGATTCTTAATTCTTTTGAAATACTTCAAGATTCTTATTATTTAAAACTCAAGTCAAAAGACATCGGAGTAAAACCACGTTCAGTTAACACACGTACGTCTACCGTACTATATATATTCTTTTAAAATATCATGCTCAGGAAGAATCACATACCTCGCGACGATTATCGACTATTAACAAAATGCTCCAAAGTACTGTAATCCTGCTAGCCTTGTCCACCTTTCAAGTAGAACACGCTACTCGCAGTACTTCAACCTATACCGGTTATACAAGTCTATCAATGTCTAGACTATTCTGTAGAATAAATCTAGATACAAGATTCTACGGAAAATTGGGCAGCACTTCCCTACCCGTCAAACTTCACAAGTCTACTGTAAATACAGTCCTATGTAAGTACAGTTCAATTCCCTTCTTATATACCTTCCTTGTATATAACTTATACTTAATTCTTATACTACAACAGTATGTAAACTCTAATTACAACAGAAGGTCAAGAGTATTTACCTCGATAAGCCCAAAATTATCCAAGTTTAAATGTCGATCCTGAGCAACGTTTAGCTCCTATTCTGGGCGCTCCAACCCGCTCCAAACAACCCTTAGAAGTTCCCAAACAACTTCTACTTAGCACTTCAACCGACTATGAAGATTTTCCTTAGGGTTTCGTTTTGAGACTAAAAGGACATAAGGTAGTATTTCCGGGCTCTACGTATAGAGGTAACTTTTGAATACTACAAGGTATAAGGCTAAGGTATTTTGGAATAGTAACAATACTTGGAGAATACTTTTCTACCAAGGGGGGGTGTATTTTATGAGAACAACTCAAGGTAGGGGGGGTACCCTCAGCTAGCACCACTAGGAAGGGGGGGGTACCTCTCGGCCACAAGGCCTCACAAAGGGGGAGGGGGAGGCTCTTTGGACGAGAGCTTCTACAAGAGGGGGGGGATTTTTAGACTTGGAAAGTTGATTTGTGGATGAAGAATTCATCAACTCAAGGGGGGTATTTATAGGGCTTTCAAGGGCCAAGATGAAGCCAAGTGGTAGGCAAGTGTATGGTGGAGATTTGCACAAGTGCACCCTATCCTACTCCACAAATCCCTCACAAACATTGACCCATGGTTTAGGCCACAAAACATGCCATGAAATGGGCACCCAATTGGCCACCACAAACCGCCAACTTGAGGGTGACAAGTGTCGCCCTCTCGTTGGTCCAAAATATTCCATCTCTCGGAAAAATCCGCAAAAATTATAAATGACATAGCCGGAATTTTCCCTACGCAAAGTCCGGAAAACGTTTCGTCGGAAAACGATTCTTTTTGCTAGTTGTGCACAAATTTCGCCCCTAATGCCTACTTAAGGCTTAGACTTTTGTACGTACGCCCTCACGTACATACTCTGGAAATACGGGGTATAACACTTAGGGACCTTAGAGATTTCAGGAATGCTCATGGACTAGAAGACACTCCTTCTTCCGGTTCCTTCTACACTTGGACAAATGGTTCGATTTGGTCCAAGCTGGATAGAGTAATGATGAATCAAAATTGGAGTGATTTGACCTTAGAATGCACGGCCATTTACTTGCCTATGGAACCGCCTCTCGGACCACGTCCCGTGATGGCTACTATCGTGATCCTATAATGTTGGGAAACGGCCCTTCAAGTTCATGAATATGTGGCTCTCTCACCCCGCCTTTGATAACATAATGACTTCATGCTGGAGACAAGACATATTGGGAACTGCTCAATTCGTTCTAGCCTCAAAATTGAAAGCCTTGAAACAACCACTGAGGGCATTGAACATAAGTGAATTTGGTAGTATTGATCAAAGAGCAAATGGGGCAAACACGGAGTTTAAGGAGGCTATCAATGCGCACATGCAAGATCCCTTTGATGAGGAACTTAAAGAAAAGGTTAAGTCCTCAAGAGCTAAAGCTAACACCTTACTGGAAGCAGAGAGACACTTCATAAGGCAAAAGTCGAGGCAGAAACACTTGATTGGAAGTGATAGATGCTCCAAATACTTCCACAGCTTGATCAAGAGAAGTAATGTCAGGAACTCCATCAACTTTCTTGTCAAGACCAATGGTTCTATCACTACATCACCCGGGGAAGTTAGAGATTTGCTTGTGGAGTTTTACAAGGATCTTTTAGGCACATCCCGATCCACAACTAACTTCGATCCTGAAGTGTGCAACTTTGGCCCGAAGCTATGTGAAGAGGATAGTCTACATCTTTTGCATTTCATATCCCTAAAGGAAATTTGGGAAGCTCTTTCTGATATAGGCAATGACAAGGCACCTGGACCGGATGGTTATTCGGCTGCCTTCTTCAAGGATAGATGGAAAGATGTGGGACATGATGTAGTAAAAAGTGTTCAAGAGTTCTTCTCTACTGGGGTTCTTTTGAAGCAGATGAATCATACCATCATTGCCCTACTGCCCAAGACCGATCGGGATGCTAAGGTAACTGATTTTAGGTCTATTGGATTAACTAATGTGGTCTATAAGATCATTACAAAGATTCTAGCTAACAGAATGGAAAGGGTTCTTCCTACTCTCGTTGACAAATCTCAAGGGGCATTTGTGAAAGGAAGAAACATGATGGACAATGTCTATGTTGCACAAGAGCTTGTGAGAGGATTTAATAGAGCCAGAGTCTCTCCAAGGTGTATGCTTATTGTTACACCCCGTAAGTCCAGGACATGTATAAGAGAATGTATATAAGGAATCAAGACTTGGAAGTTAATACGAAAGGAAGAATTGTTTTTCCGACGGAAAATCTTTCGAACGCCGGAAGGGAAAAATGTTCGTTGTTGAGAATTGGATTCTCAAAATGCATTATTTGAAGAGTATGGAACCTATTAACATTATGGAAATTATTTTTACGAATTTGGTCACGTGGGGCCCACCCGAGGAATTTTACGTTTTGTGGGGCCCACGAGGGTTACGAAATTTTATGGAAGAATGAGAGGGCGACACGTGGCACCCCCACATGTGGTCTTGGATGAAATTTAGTGAGGGTAAAATGGTCATTGACCACCTTGGAAGATTAGTCTTGCTAGCATGACATTGTTGACTTGTCAACTTGTCCACATGGGCTTGATCCTAGTGAAACCCATCCAAGCCACACATTTGTTGTAATCTAAGCCCTCCAATGTGTTTTAAATACTACACTAGTAGCAAGACTTGGCATTTCTACACTTAGAAAAATTAGACAACACCTTGTTCTTCAAGTGCTTCTGGGTTTACGCATGTTCCTCATAAGAAATTTTGTAGTTTTGATCCATTAGCCACAAGACTTAAACCCAATGTCCCTAAGGGTATTATAAGGATATCTCAATAGAAAGATTTCGGAAAAACGGCGTTTTCGTATTAGTTGAAAGGCGGAAACTTAAGGAGTTCTTCAACTTTGAAGTTGGAACTTGAAGATGGGTTCTTCATAGGCTTCTAAGGAGTGCTTAGAGCGGATTGGAACTTAAGGAAAGGAGCTAAGAATTGCTAAGGCGCGACTTTGAATCTTGGAATTTTTAAGGGCTTATAAAGGTATAATTTTGTCGTTTTAGCAATTAATGTTTACTTATTGTTGTAGCTATGGATATTAGCAAGCATGAGATGTATAGTATGAAGTTTGATAATTATATTGGCTATTGGAACCCTAATCCGAAAACTAGCATGTTTAGCCTTAAGATTGGAATTCAAGTTGATTATTCGTTTAAGTCGTCGCATGTTGTGTAAGAAGGAAATTGTAGTTGTTGAAGTTGCTTAAGACTATATAACATGTTAGACCTTAGGACTTGGAATTGGAAAAGGATTGGAAAAGACTTAGTGTTGTTGGTTATTGTTGGCCGAGAATGACTAGTGAGTATTAAACTACTTTGTATTAATTGTGGGGCGAAATTTTACACGTATTGTAAGGCGTGTAATCCCCTTTGTTTGGTTGTTGTTTGGAGCCTTAAATGTGGCGTGTTGGTTATTGTATTCAACCTTGAAAAATGTGGCAAAGTGAGTAGAAACAAAGGAAGTGCTGCCCGATTTTCCGTAGAATTAGAGACCGCTTACTTAGTATTATTCTACGTTAGAGACTAGAAGTTGATTGTCTTGTTGTGACCATTATAGGTTGACACTTCTACGTACGGCGTATTCGGCTTAGCTTGTGGATTTAGCCGAAAAGGTATGTGAACTATCTCCTCTTCTAGCATGATTCCTTAAGATAAAGAAAGTATTTCCTACTCCTTAAATGATCCATTCCTTGGTTGTATTTGGATTGCCTAAAGTAGAATTTGTTCTATGTACTTCCTTGATTGTACTTTGATGTTTAAATTGTAAGTTGTATAATCCATTTCCTTAGTGAAGTTTGGATTCTTAAAAGTGAAAGTATTTTGCTTAAAGTACATGGAGTCTTGAAAAGGAAGTGGTTTCCAAAACCTAATGGTCATTTTAATGACTTTAGGGAAGTCAAAGGAGTGATTTACTTAATTGTTTTAAAAGAGGAGAAATGACATGATTTAAGAGAAGTAACTTATTTTAAAGGTGTAAGATACTTGAGGTTTAAAAGTAGAAGAAACTTGTTTTCTAAATATTAAGAGACTTGAAGTATTTTGAAAGTTAAGAACTTGATTGGTAAGTATAAGTCTCTTGGTTATAAAAGGAATGAAATTGTCTAAAAACCATAAAGGGTTATAACGACTTTATGGGAAGTTGGTTATAACGGCTTTATGGAAGGTTTAGAAAGTTGTCTATTTTGATTAATGGGCATAAGTTGCCTTGATTGTGAAAATTTGAAGTTACTTGATTTCAAGCTTTGAAATGAGTTTTATAAAGTGTAGTAACTTACTTTGAAAAATAGACACACTTGATACTACGTGTTAGTATCTGGGTATTACATAAAAAGGAGTCCTTTAAAAGAATATCGTCGTAGTACTTTGGCTTGATTAATTGAGAATTATTCTAAGTGTGCCTTGATAAGTACTTTGGCTTGATTAATTGAGAATTATTCTAAGTGTGCCTTGATAAGTACTTTGGCTTGATTAATTGAGAATTAGTCTAAGTGTGCCTTGATAAGTACTTTGGCTTGATTAATTGAGAATTATTCTATGTGTGCCTTGATAAGTACTTTGGCTTGATTAATTGAGAATTATTCTATGTGTGCCTTGATAAGTACTTTGGCTTGATTAATTGAGAATTATTCTAAGTGTGCCTTGATAAGTACTTTGGCTTGATTAATTGAGAATTAGTCTAAGTGTGCCTTGATAAGTACTTTGGCTTGATTAATTGAGAATTATTCTATGTGTGCCTTGATAAGTACTTTGGCTTGATTAATTGAGAATTATTCTATGTGTGCCTTGATAAGTACTTTGGCTTGTTTATTGAGAATTGCCAATGTGTGCTGGTGATAGCATTTGAGTACAAGTATTATGTTTTATTACGTTGACGTGACTCTCGGTTGGAGGGTCGGCTGTCTTGTTGTAAGATTACTTGGACGTACCGACAGTGATGTGGGATTCCACGGGTATGCTTCCATTATTTGTGTTACCCTATGGTCATGCTTATACGATGTGGGATTCCGGGGCATGCGACCACGAGGGATACTCCATGGACATGCTTATACGATGTGGGATTCCGGGGCATGTGACCCGGTGTCGGGTTAGATGCCCGGATTTGTTTGTGTTACCCTACGGTCATGCTTATACGATGTGGGATGCCGGGGCATGTGACCGCGAGGGATACCCTATGGTCATGCTTATACGATGTGGGATGTCGGGGCATGCGACCACGAGGATACTCGCGACATGCTTATATGATGTGGGATTAGGGGCATGTGACCGTGAGGCGGGTTTGATTCCCGGATTTGTTGGTATACCCCATGGTCATGCTTATACGATGTGGGATTCCGGGGCATGCGACCACGAGGGATACTCCTTGGATATGCTTATTGGTGTTAGGCATGATTGATATTATGGGCGTGAGACCCATAGTTATATTTGAATAGTGACTTTGAGGGCATGCGTCCCTGACTTGATATAACTGCTTATGTATTGGGTATTGTAGGTTGGCTATCATACATGTCTCCTGTTTTGTTTAGATTGTTATGATTTTATTACAGTACTTACTGTTTCACATACTTGGTACATTCTTCGTATGACCTCCTTCGGGGGGCTGCGTTCATGTCGCAGGTGTTATACCCCGTATTTCCAGAGTATGTACGTGAGGGCGTACGTATTATAATTTGAGCCTTAAAGTTGGCTAGTTTCGAAATTTGGGCACAAGTGCCAAAAAGAATCGTTTTTCGACGAAACGTTTTACTAAACTTGCGAAGGGAAAATTCCGGCTATGTCATTTATAATTTTTGCGGATTTTTCCGAGAGACGAAACATTTTGGACCAACGGGAGGGTGACATGTGTCACCCTCACATTGGAAGGACTTGTGGGCGGTTTGGACGAAAATAGGTGGCATGGTTAGGTAGGATATTGTGCAAGTTGTGTGGTAGATGGATAAGGTGCACATGGCTTAATCCTAGCCCTACACTTGCCTAACACTTGGAAGAATCTTGGCCATTGGTTGGCCATTCCTTGACCTATAAATACCCCTCTAAGTTGAAGACTTTCTTCATCCAAACTTGAGCAATCTTTCTAAGTCTCACACTACTCCCTCCTCTTGTTTGCTTCGTCCCAAAGCCCTCCCCTCCCTTGTGAAGCTTTGGCGAGAGGGCCTCCTCCCCTTTGTAGAGGCTTGGCGTGGGGTATACCCCTAGCCTAGTTGTCTCGTATAAATACCCCATTTTGTGGTATAGAAATACTCTCCAAGTATTGTTATAATGCCCAAATACCTGCCCAAATACCTTGTAGTATTCCCAAGGTTACACTTATACAAAAGCCCAAATACTATTAGACTTCCTTTAGCTACTAAATTAAACCCTAAGGAAAACCTTCTTAGTCGGTTGAAGTGTTAAGTAAAAGTTGGTAAGAACTTCTGGGTTGTTTGGAGCGGGTTGGAGCGCACTGAGTAGAGTTAAACCTTGCTCAGATCGACTTATAACTTGGATAATTTTGGGCTTATCGAGGTAAACACTCTTAACCTTACTGTAATTGGAAATTACATGTTGTTGGAATATATAGTTGAAGTATACTATATATAGAATTGAATTATACTTACGGCAATGTCTTGCGACTTAAGCCCTAACTTTAAGAATAGAATCGAATCGTAATTACTTAGGGTATTCAGACATGAGACTTGTATAGCATTCTTGTGAAGTATAATTGTACACGCCCGTTAACGTGTAAACCCCCGGTTGGCTTGGTAGCCTCGATAGAGAGGAGAATTACGCCATGTGCGGGGGAGGTGTCGAATTTTCGTAGAATATTCTACGCCGATCTAAAGATATTAATAGGCGCCGTGGCCTCTATAGGTTGTAGTACTCCGTGTGAGTGATCTGCTTGGCTTAGAGTGTAGCCGACGGTTTGAGGTACTTGGAGCGTTTTGCTATTAGTCGATAATCGTCGCGAGGTATGTGAACCTCTTCTTATCTGTTCTAGCATGATATGTGTATAACTATGTAGTACGGTAGACGTACATGTGTTAAATGTATTTGATTGTTTTTAAACATAAAGTGTTATAACGGCTTTATGGGAAGTTCGTTATAACAATTCTATGTAAATGAGAAATGCTTTGTGGTTTCTTTTTTAAAGATAACTGATTTGACTTATAACCGACTTGATGTGTGATAATAAAGAACCTTGAAGTATTCTAAAAGATTAAGAAACCTTTTTGAAAGAATGGTTTAATGGTTTAGAAGTTAAGAGACTTATTCTTAAAAGATAAGAGACTTGACTTAATATGGATGTTTGTGTGAAACCTCATTCGTGAGTAATGAGTGCTTGGTTTTTGAAAGGAATAATGTTTTACTGATTTCGGAAATCAGAATGTGTATCGACAAACCACTGCAGCGTTAATAAAAGAAAATGTATTGAATAATTAAGTATTATTAAAACCAGTAGAAACCTCCATCCGCAGAAGCTAAGATGAGACAAAATGATATTACATTTTCTAGATCATGGTCGCTTAATAAGATTGGTTATGAACAAGAATAACCTACTCGCTATGGAATATGTTACTCAATTGTTTTAAAAGAGATTAAGACATTGAACTATGAAACTTTTCAAAAAGAGACTTGTGTAATTGAAATTAGGCAAACCGAACTTTAGGAAAAGAAAGGCATTGTGTTGTCTTAAAATGGTTTAAAACATAAGGTGTTATAACAGCTTTATGGGAAGTTGGTTATAACGACCTTATGAAAACAAAAAAAAGGTTTTATCATTGGTTTTAATGTGGTAACTTGACTTTAAAAAGAAGTGTTTTGTCAAAAAGAAGGCATGGTGTTGCCTTAATTTGGTTTTAAAAAGGAAAGTATGGAAGTTGTTTTGGTTTACTTAAAAGATATAAGTCACTCTATTTTTTTATACTACGGGTATCGGGTAACTTTTATAAAAGGAATAGATCTCTTTAAAAGGAATTTAACGTACGTAGTACTTTAGGGTTAAAACCCGGACTTGGGCATAAAATGAAAGTACTTCGAGTTGTGTATAAACTTGACTATGCTTGTTGTTGTGAAACTTGCCTATGCTTGTTGTTGTGAAACTTGCCTATGATTGTTGTGATAGCCTTTGTTGTGCAAGAATTGTGTTTCTATACCACCGCGTCTCTCGATGGAGGGTCGGTTGACTTGTTGAGAACTTACTGGGCGTGGACCGGCGGTGACGGATAAATTCCACTGCACGCCTCGTTGATAGTGTTACTTTTGTTAATCGCTTTGGACATATCGACACGATCGTGGCGCACGGGTATGCTTCCACTTTGATTACCGCTTGTTGACTTATTGTTTCCCTTTGGACATATCGACACGATCGTGGCGCGGGTATGCTTCCATTTGGAATCTTTGTCTTATTGTTCCTTTGGACATACCGACACGACGCGTAGCGCGCGGGTATGCTTCCATTTGGAATGTTGTCTTATTTGTTCCTTTGGACATACCGACACGATGCGTGGCGCACGTATGCTCCTTTGGATTCTTTGTCTTATTGTTATCATATCATGCATCGCCGTGAGGAAGGAATTCCACGGGCACGAGTGATGATTTGGAGGGCGTGAGTCCCTGACTTGATATGACTATTTATATGTTGTGTACTGTAGTTTGGTTATTGTTATACCCCGTAGTTTCAGGGTATGTATACGAGGACGTACGTACGAGAATACGACATTGAAATTGGAAAGGAAGAAAGAGGTGATTTTTCCACGGAAAAGTTTCCGGTTTTTGTGAAGGAAAAAGGTTCGTTAATGGGAATTGGATTCCCAGATTTGGTATTCGGACTTCTTGGAATATTAGAGAATTATGGAATTTTATTTTTCGGAAATGGTCACGTGGGGCCCACGGGGGAAATTTACGGTTTTTGTGGGGCCCACTTTGTTTTCGAGATTTTGGCCATTGTGGATATTTCCGGAAGATGAAATATTTTGGACGAGTAGGAGGGCGACACGTGTCACCCCCCCTAGTTGGCTTGGACGAATTCCACTTTGTACACAACACCCGTTTAGAGTCGTTTTTAGACGAAACGTTTTACACAACACGCGTAGGATAAATTACGGCTATGTCATTTCTAATTTTTTCGGATTTTTACGAGAGACGCAACACGTTGGACCAACGAGAGGGCGACACTTGTCACCCTCTCATTGGTGGATGTCACACGGCAATAGGGCCGATTGGGTTGGCTTGTTTTGTCTTGGAGTTGGTAGGATATTTTGTGTGCAAGTTGGCCAAGGACACTTGCCTAAATCCTCACCCTACACTTGCCTTGCACTTGGCATAATCTTGGCCATTGGTTGGCCATGTCTTGACCTATAAATACCCCCCTTGTTGAAGAGTTATTTCATCCTAAATTGAGCAATCTATCTAAGTCTCAAATCCCTCCCTCTCCCTCTTGTTGTTTTCGTCCAAACACACCCTCCCTTTGAGAAGCCCTAGCCGAGAGCAACCCCTCTAAAGCTAGCCTAGCCGAAACACTACCCCCCCTCCCTTGGTAGAAAAGTTGCCTTCTAGTATTGTTATAATGCCCAAATTACCCTAGCCCAAATCCCTTAGTCCTTAGTAGAAGTTGTGAAAAACTTCTAAGGTTTTCTTGGAGCTACCGGAGCGCACAACTTAGGAGCTAAACCTTGCTCAGGCGCGACTTTTATCTAGGATATTTTTGGGCTTACCGAGGTAAATAACCTTATCCTCCTTTTGTAATTAGAGTTTATATACTGTAGAAGTATAGGAATAAGTATTAAATACTTAGAAGGATATTGCAGAATAGAATTGAACTGTTATCACAGTAGAAGGGCTTAAAAGAAGAATAATAGAACTGTACTTACATAAGACTGTTTTCACAATAGACTTGAGTAGCTCACCGGGTAGGGAAGTGCTGCCCAAATGTCCATAAAATAGCGAACCCTCTGTTTAGAGCTTTATACAATCATGCTTCTGACGTTGATGACGTGTTGGATGATATAGGTCGATACTCTGCGCGCGACATATTCAACTTGGCAGGCGGTTTTCGCCGAGAAGGTATGTGATTCTTCCTAAAGCATGATATTTTATAATATATATGTAGTACGGTAGACGTACATTTGTTAACTGAATAATACTTACGGCAATGCCTCACGGCTTAAGCCTGAATAACACCTACGGCAATGCCTCACGGCTTAAGCCTGAATAATAATGAACTGAAAACATTTCAAAAGAATATTGAATCATTTTTTAACAGAAGAGTAACACTTGGTTTTAAAAGCTTAAGAGTTATACTAGCTTTATGGGAAGTTAGGTATAACGGCTTAAGAGTGATAAAAAGAACGATTTATTGATTTAAGGAAATAAGAGACTTGACCTATTATACTAATATGAATTTTGTTAAAAAGTGTGAAACCTCATTAGTGAGTAAATAGTATTTTTGGTTTTCCAAAGGAATGATGTTTTACCGATCAGAATAAATGTCGAACAAACCACAATACTTAATAAAGGGAATTATTTTGACTAATAAAGTATTATTAAAACCAGTAGAAACTTCCATCTGCATAGGAGCTAAGATGAGACAAAATGATATTACATTTACTAGATCATGGCCGCTGTAATAAGATTGTTACGAATAATAATAACCTACTCACACTTAGGGTATATGTTTCTCAAATTGTTTTAAAGGATTAAAGTTATGAACTACGAAACCTTTCGAAAATGAGAAACTTGAGTAATTGAAATTAGGCAAACTTAAGCGTTGGGAAAAGAATGTTGTTACTTGATTTTACAAAGAGAAATGTGTTGATTTACTTCAAAAGATAATCACTCTATTTTTTTATACTACGTATCAGGTGACTTTTGTGAAAGAAACGGATCTTTTAAAAGAGTAATACATAAAGTACTTTGGGGCTAAAAACCCGAACTTGTTAGCATAATGTAGAAAGTACCTTGTGTGAATAACTTGATTGTATTGATTTGTGATAATCTTGTAATACTTTCTTGTTGACTTGATAAGTAAACGTGTTAGGATGCTACGTGAGTTAGTATCTTGTGATGTTTGTATAGAGGGGTTTTCCCTTATTGTGCTTATGTTGTTTAACGATAAAACTGTCATGTTGATATTATATCACTCATGATTCCGGGGGTTAAGCTGCCCTCCGATGCGGGGTAGACTCAGGCGGGTCTAGTGACCTATGATTCGAGAATACCTTACGCAGTCAGTATGGCCTATGCGAGCTACGGAGTTCCGAGTTAGTACGGCCCTGTGGTCACGCGGTCTTTGCGCTACGCGGACGACGAGTCCAGACGCCGCCGGAGTAGCTACCCTCGATGCGGGAATACCTCATGCGGCCATTGAGTGGCCCATGCAGAGCTACGGAAAGTTCCAGGGCTTGACTCTCACTTTAAATACTGAGGGCGAGTGGCCAGCTTTTATCATGTTACGGTCTAGACAGATCTCTTGTTACAGTTTACGACCTTTTTGTGGGGTTTTAGTAGTCGCTATGCCCTCGCATTTACCCCCGCACGGTTTTATGATGACTTTGAGGCGTGAGTCCCGACTTGATACGATCATTATTTCGCGAATCGTAGTTTTGGTTATCATACATGTCTCCCGCTTTATATAGACTACTATGATTTCATTTACTGATTTTCGGGCCACATACTTGGTACTGCCAGATCGACCTCCTTGGGGCCGCTCATGCCGCAGTAAAGGTACTCCTACCGTTGATCCCGTTCTTAGGATCACCGCTTTGGCTGGGAAAGCTCTGTTTCTCCTAAGCTTAGCATTTTGGTATGGTCCCCGCCGTTGTAGATATTTGTATTCAGGGTATGGCGGCCCCGTCCCGCCATTGTTGTTTTAAACTCTTAGAGGTCCGTGCACTGTTGCGTCGATGTAATCGCTCATTTTGGGGTACTTATATACATGTATGCCGAAGGCAACTTTTTCCCGTAAACGTGTCTTATTTATACTGTTTCATATTTTGTTGTTTTATTTTCCGCTGATTTTCTCGATGTATGACTACTTGGGTGCCGGGTAGGCACGATCCACGCCCCGAACGGTCGTGACAAAAGTGGTATCGAGCGATTAATCTCGGAAAGTGTCTACTGACCGTATCTAGTAGTAGTCTTGATTATCGTTGTGCACCACACCAATAATCGTGAGGCTATAGGATATTTAGGATTGGTTTCCATTCTTCTCACTCGAGATCGTGCTTTAGAGCCGTGTTATAAGTTGGACCCTCTAACGTATTCCTTTCCTTTACCGGTGATGCCTCGCGCCAGTAACTCTGCCCGGGCAAGGCAAAGCGGTAGGAGCTGCGAGTGGAGTTCGAGAGATTTAGAAGAGCACAGCCCAATCATCACCGGGTGATGCTTCATGCGGGAGTTCGAGACGTCGCCAATAGCGCAGAGTTTGGCACACCTTGATTCCTCTGCGCCATGACATCTGGACCTTCGCCCACGACTTGGAGCAAAATATGGATTGGAAGGAGACAACCACATTAGCAAGGGACTTGGCAGCCAAAGAGTATTTTATGTACCAGATACCAAGGATATTGATGCTTATCTAAAGAAGGGTTGTGAGGGAGTAGCTCTTGATCGGGACGAGCCAGCCATGCTCAGATTACGTGTGCTGGTCGGCGGAGGTAGAGATCGGCATTAAAGAAGATCGCCAAGAGGCCCGCTTGGCGAGATCATTTGGTAACTCTCGAGGCGAACCGCCTCGCAGAGATTAGACATGCGCCTCCGCCAAGTCAGAGTGTCCTCCACGGGGTTCGCTTTTTCCTCGATGTTCACAGCTGCGGTGTGTCATCCCGAAGTCTTTGTTTTATCGTGCTTGTTTTTATTGCGGCCGTCAGGGCCATATGGCGAGGGAATGTTCTATGAGGAAGGATGCAAGTAGCAGGACTCAGCCTACTAGACCAGTTGTGGATACAGTGGTTCGGAGAGGAGGGGGTGTTAGCCAGAGGAGGCCACCCCCACCTCGGTGTGGCCGTTGTGGTCGATGTCATCGTGGGGAGTGTCGTGCTTCTGCGTCAGCTTGTTATGTTTGCGGCCAGCAGAGCCATTTTGCGAGAAATTGTCCAACGAGAGTTGGCGGGGATGTAGGGACTCAGCCTCCGGGATCAGTGGATAGTTCATCACCTTTCCCAGCTATGCGCACAAGTATGGATTGACTAGACGACCTAGGCAAAGTGCCGCGTAGATACAGGTATATCCTTAACCCTTTAGAGATTTATATGTGTAGTAAGATGCGAATATTTTAAGTATTGTTTTCAGTTAGCATGGTGTTAGTGTGATTAGAATTATTTTAGTTAACCGGGTAAGATTGGGGGATAGAGAAAGTAGGAGCCTTAGAATATTATACGTAGAGACCTTAGAAGCGAGGCCATCTTTGGTAAAAGAATTATTTCGTGTTTGACCCTTATCGAGGTGCATAGTATACGTGAGATATTTTGTGGGATGAATCCTTGAGTGTTGTGAAACGAAAGAGGACGGTTGAGCTTAGAAGACCGCTAGGTTTTCGTAACGTGATTGGTGAGATTGTTCCGGATCGGGGAGCTAGTGTTTGGCGCGTTGCCGGGTCGGGTTGAGGCCGTGTTGCGGGTCGACCCACGCCCGCTTTGGTGATGGGTCAGTTTGTGGTGGTCCCGCTTTGTGTCGATCGCGAGGTGTTAGGCCCAGTTTAGTTAACCATTATGCGAGTTCGTGGATGCGTTCGATCGCAGGTCGCCGATGAGGTCAGCCCGCCTTATCTTTTAGTCAACCGTGTACTCGGTAGTAAGTTGCGAGATGATTATTTCAAGAAGGTTGTAATGCTGCACGGGGTGCCTACCTTCACCTTATGGTGATGCGGAGTCCGCTTACTACGTTTCCTTTCTCGAAAAGTTACCGAGCAAGGTTAGGAACTCGGTGAATCTCGGTGTCGATTCACCCTGCAAGTGGTTGGATTTCGAGTAGTCGTAAGGACTCTTCGCCTCTTGTTGAGTATATATTATAGCTACCATTTCGATTCGTGTCACCGCTTGGAGCCTTTTATAAGCGCTAGTGTAAGATTGCCGATCGATTGATTCGATGTAAGCAAGTGCACGGTTGGTTCGTACTTGTTCGCAGGCGTGGATAGGGTGGAGCTTATCCGTAAGAGGTTTTTGGCATTTCGAGTCGGTGGAAGCGAGATCGAAACATGGTAAGTGATAAGGAAGAGTTCGAGTGTACGAGAAGGTTACGACGAGTAAGGCAAAGTGACAAAATGTTATACCCCGTATTTCCAGAGTATGTACGTAAAGGAATACGTACAAAAAGTTTGGTCTTAAAGTTAGGCCTTGGACGATTTTTAGGCACAACTCACAAAGCGAACGGTTTTCCGACGAAACGTTTCCACGACTTTCGTAGGATAAATTCCGCTATGTCATTTCTAATTTTTGCGGATTTTTCCGAGAGGCGTAACACTTTGGACCAATGAGAGGCGACATTTGCCACCCTCTCATTGGTGGACTTATCACGCAATAGGCCAAATGGATGACCATCCTTGTCATAAAGTTGGTTAGATATTTTGTGTGCAAGTTGGCTAGGTACACTTGCCCTAATCTTGACCTTACACTTGCCTAGCACTTAGCTAAATCTTGGCCATTGGTTGGCCGTGTCTTGACCTATAAATACCCCTCTTGAGATGAAGAGTTCTTCATCCACAAAAGCTTTCCAAGTCTAAAAATCCTTCCTCTCCCTTTGTAAGCAATTCGTCCAACACAAGAAGCTTGGCCGAGGCTACCCCACCCCTAGCCTAGCCGAAACCTACCCCTCCCTTGGTAGAAAAGTTGCCTTCTTGTATTGTTATAATGCCCAAAATACCCTAGCCCAAATACCTTAGTACTTAGTAGAAGTTGTGAAGAACTTCTAAGGTTTCTTAGACATACAACTTAGAGCAAAACCTTGCTCAGACGCGACTTTTCTAGGATATTATTGGGCTTACTGAGGTAACTAATCCTAACCTCTTTTGAATTAGAGAATACTTATGTTGTAGAATAAGAATAAGTATAAATACTTAGAAGGTTATTAAGGAATAGAATTGAATGTAACACCTTAGAAGGGTATAAAGAAGAATATCTGAATGTACTTACATGGGGATTTTTTCTGATGAACTTATATAGCTCACCGTAGGTTGTGCCCGACTTTCCGTAGAATTGAGGACCTGTTTAGAATGACCTACGAATAGTCTAGACTTTGATAGATATCTGTGACTATTATAGGTGATTCTGCTTGCGACATACTCGACTTGGCGGGTGGATTTCAGAAGGTATGTGATTCTTCCTAAAGCATGATATTTTACAATATGTATATAGTACGGTAGACGCATACGTGTTAACTGAATAATACTTACGAATGCCTCAAGCCTGAATAATACGTCTGCAATGCCTCACGCAAGCTGAATAATAAAGAACTGAAAACATTTCAAAAGGACTACTGAACCATTTATTAACAGAAGAGAACTAATTGGTTTTTAAACAGAAGCTTAAGAGTTATACTAGCTTTATGGGAAGTAAGTATAACCACTTAAGATTGAGAAAAGAAACAAGTTTGCCTATGTGTTTATAATGGACTTATATTGTGAAAAGAATAATAAGATGGTTTGATAGGTAGACATGATATGGTGCTATGTGTGTTAGTATCTTGTAACGTTTGTATAGGTGAGTATCCATGTTATGCTTATGTTACTTAAATATAAGTTGTTATGTTAGTATACTATCACTCACCTCTTGAGATGATACAGGTTCCTCCGTCGCGGTAGACTCGGCGATGCAGGACCATGATTCGAGAATACCTCATGCGGGTCCGGGGCCTATGCGGAGCTACGAGTTCCGAGTTAGTATGCGGGTTATGCCTGCATGCGGCATGTGGCCGTGCGGACGAGTCGGGGCGATGCCGAGGAGTAGCTACCCTCGATGCGGGTTATACCTCACGGGCCCACGCGAGTGGCCTATGCGGACTCGAGTCGAGATTAGGCTTGCGGAATGAGGATGTGGCGAGTGGCCTGTTCGATCATTCGCGCCTAGACAAGGCGCTATTGTTGCTCTTGTTTGTGATGTGGCACTATATGGTTGTTTCACACATATTTGTAGTTTTAAAATGATATGTTTTCATTTAAGTACTTTACGCTTCGCATACTTAGTACTGTGATCGACCTCCTTGCCGTTCATGCCGCAGTGAGGCAGCAGTGCTAGATCCGCATCCGGATCTCTACGTTGGAGCTCCATCTCTTCCGAGGCTCTACTTTTGGTATGATCTCCTGTTGTAGATAGTTTTTGCACGTGGTATGGCGGCCCTGTCGCCATAGTTATATATTTCCTTGTTGTCGGATGTAATCGCTAAAACATGATTATATATATAAAGGCGATGTTTTCTCACATAATCAGGTCTTGTTTTATAAAGTTTCATGTCTTGCTTTATGTTTCCGATTACTACGATGTATGACTACTTGGTGCCCGGAGTGCACGATCCGAACGGGCCGAGTCGTGACAAAAGTGGTATCGAGCGATTAATCCTCGGAAAGTGTCTGAGCATCGTATCTAGTAGAGTTCGATTATCGTGTGTTATAATCGAGAGGCTATAGGATATTTAGGATTGGTTTCGTTCTTCTCATTCCGAGATCGTGCTTTAGAGTTGCTGTTATAGGTTGGACCTCTAACGTATTCCTTTCTATGATTATGCCTCCACGTAGGCAACCCGCCCGTAGGAGCTGCTAGCGAGACACCCAGTCACGAGGGCTCGTGCTATACCGGACGGCGAGTTCTATGACGCCGCCGAGACCACCCACACCTGCGGAGGAGTTAGGGTACAAGGAGATAGCTTTTGGCTAAAGTTGTGGCCCGATACGAGCAGAGGTGGCCGGCGGCGCCTCCAGCCTAGCCTAAAAGGCCGCATCTGTTCACCCGAGGCGAGAGTTTGAGGCTACGAGACTTGGAGTTTTATGGATCGAGGCCGAGGATGATCCGCAGGAGTTCATCCGCCACCTTGAGGATTTTGAGTGATCGAGACCGAGTCCGTGATCTTTGGGTCACATAGGTTGCGTGATACCGCGATCGATTGGTTTGATTCATGGGAGTTATCCCGGGAGAGCACGCGTTACTTGGGATGAGTTCTCGAGGCTTTCTCACTCACTTCTTGCCTGAGGGCGGTGATAGATTTTTACTGCGAGGCAGAGCACGCGATGGCCTTGCTTGTGAGTACAATATCGAAGTTTGATTCATGGCTCGATATGTCCCGGCGATAATGCAGATATGGAGGATAGGGTGCACCGCTATGTCACCGCTAGACGACTATATGGCCGGTCATGTGCGGGGTTTTCTCCACGGTATGGACATTACCCGAGCTCACGCCTGGATGCAGCGCAGAGGTCGAGCAGGTTAGGCCGGGAGGGTCTTACGGTAGTTATCGTGGTGGGCGGCCTCGTGGGCGATCTGTCGCACCACGGCCCGGCCTGAGCACTCGCACGCTGAGCCAGCGCACTGGCCCTGTGGCTTGAGCGTCGCCCGGTAGCAGAGGCACGCCGACGGACCACCCCGGTGGCCGGTAGATCCCATTACGGAAGTGTGGTACTACTTTTGATCTTATTCTGACAGTTGGCTGCCAGGTCACTTGCGGATGTGGTAGGCTCACCGAGTTCTGCCGCCATCATCTCCTACGCTTACTCGCCCGAGCGTGGTGCTCATGGTCAGCGTGTCGCGGCGGCCGTGGCTCGTCGATTCTAGCGGTCCTCGCGCATTTATGCTTTGTCCACCGAGGATCGGAGGCCTCACCGATGTCGCCACGTGTACCTTATCGGTTCTGGGTTTGATATGTATGCTTTGATAGATCCGGTTCTACTCGCCCTATATATCTCCCTTGTTGCTAGTAGGATAGGGATAGAGCACGAGTCCATAGACTTCGAGGTAGCTACGCCAGGTGATTCGGTGGTAGCTCGCGGGTATATAGAGCTTGTCCTGTGATCATTTACGCACAGTCGACCGCCGACTTGATAGAGTTGGAGATGTTTGACGATGTGATCATGGGATGGATTGGCTAGCTTCACGCCAATGTAGAAGAGAGAATAGCAGTTCCTGTTGAGTGGGAGTGAGCACCTGGGTAGGTTTATTTCCTACCTCAAGGCTAGGAAGATGGTGCGAAGGGTATATCTTCCATCTCGTTCGTGTTTGATACAGATTTTCCGTCAGTGGTCGTGAGTTCCCAGACGTGTTTCCGGATGACCGTATCCTCCCGAGAGAGATCGAGTTTTGTATAGATGTGTTGCGGATACTCGGCTATTTCCATTCCGCCATACGTAATGGCACCGCCGAGTTGAGAGAGTGAAGGATCGGCGGATTTGCTAGAGAAGCGGCCATTAGGCCTAGTGTTTCTCCCCGGGAGCGCAGTATTGTTCGTGAAGAAGGACGGGTGTCGATTGACGGTGAACAAGGTGACCATTAAGAACAGATACCCTTCCTAGGATTGATGATTTGTTCGACCGATTCCGACTGCGGTGCGAGATGTTTCTCCAAGATTGATCTGCGATCGGGCTATCATCAGTGAAGTCGAGAGGTGGATGTCCCTAGATCGCATTCCGAGCATTATGAGTTCGTGGTCATGTCTTTGGTTGACCAATGCTCGTGGTATTCATGGATTTGATGAACCGAGTGTTCAAACCATTTTTGGACACGTTTGTGATAGTGTTCATTGATGATATCTTGGTTTATTCTCGCCGAGCACGCGAGCATTTGTGGCTGTCTTGGATTCTCGAGACCAGTAGCCGATTACGCCAAGTTTTCCAAATGTGAGTTTTGGTTAACTTATGCGTTTCTTGGGCATATTGTCGTGATGGCATTCGAGTTGATACGCCAAGATCGGAGACTTGGCCTGAACTACTACTCCGGCTAGGTTCGCAGCTGGGCCTTGCAGGTATTATGGTTCGTGGAGAAGTTTGCTTTATCTCTGCACCATTGACTAGGCCGACTCGAGCTTTCGACCGATGCTTGTAGCGGTTTCCGATTCTGAAAGAGATTCTTACTCTTCCGCAGGTCCGGATGGTTATGTCGTGTATTGTGATGCATCGGGTTGGGATGTGTGTTGACGGCATGGCGAGTTATAGCATATGCATCCCGACACCAAGAAACACGAGGAACTACCCACCCATGATTTGGAGTTGATTCACGCCAAGATGCGGAGGCACTATTTGTATGGGGTTCACGTGGATATTTTTACGAGCCTCCAAGATATCTTCAAGGAGCCGAACTTACGACAAAGACGGTGGTTAGAGTTGCAAGGATTACGATGTGGACATCCTGCACCACCGCAAGGCCGATGTTGTGGCGGGGAGCCTATCGGATGCGCAGCAGAGAGAGAAGGGACATGGTTCGTAATTTGCACGATTAGCGAGCCTCGTGTCCGCTTGATTGATTCCGATAGCAATGGGGTTAGAGTTCGAGGTTGCCGAGTCTTCCATCGGTGAAGAGGCAACAGCTCGAGGATCCAACTTTGATTCGATATCGTGATACGACTCTTCGTGAGGCAAGGTCCTTGAGGTAGCACGATGGGGTGCTAAGGTTTGAGGGCGTTGTGTGTTCCATGTTTCGTGACTTCGCAGCAGTTCTCGGGGGAAGCACACAACAGGTTACTCTATCCATCCGGTCGACCAAGATGTACCACGACCTTAGATCCGTATTGGTGGGATGGCTTGAAGAGGGACGTTGCGAGTTCGTAGCTCCGCCCGTGTTGTCGCAGCGAAGGTAGAGCACAGACGGTGGTTTATTCAGCGATAGAGATCCCGACCGAAGTGGGAGGTAATCAACATGGACTTCATCACGATTACCTCGCACTCGGAGGAGACATGATTCTATATGGGTTATCGCGGGCGAAATCAGCCCACTTTCTTCCCGTCGGGGCGACTTTTTAGGATTATGCGGACTTTACATCCGAGATCGGCATGGAGTCCCTACTGATCATATCGCATGCAGGAGCCCGGAGGTCCTTCCGGGGTTTAGGGACGCAGTGAGCAAATAAAGCATTTCATCCACGCGGACAGCAGAGCGCACTATCCGGACTGATATGTTATTGACCGCGGTAGTTGGGAGGATCATTTGCCTCTAGTTGAGTTCGCGTATAATAATATGGCGCCTTATGAGGCCTTGTATGAGGAAGTGCAGATCGCCTATAGGTTGGTTCGAGGTGGGCGAGTGCGCTAGTGGGACCAGATTTTGGATAAGGTGAAGCTTATCCGAGGCTATAGTCGGAAGTCGATGCAGATCATCGCCGTCGACATCCGAGTTAATGATGATTGGGTTTTCTGAAGGTGTCACCCATGGCGGTGTGATGAGATTCGGGAAGAAGAAACTCACCAAGGTACATTGGGCCGTTTCTTATCCGCAGGTAGGCAAGGTTGCCTATGAGTTGGATCCCGATCGAGGCATCCGTGTTTCACGTTTCTATCTTGAGAGATGTATCGGGATCCATCTAGAGTACATCCGATTGACGATGTGGGATTATCGTATGAGAGATTCCCATAGCGATAATCGATCGTCGTTAGGCGTCTGCGGACGGCGGGCGTGGCTTAAAGTCTTGTGGCGGAACGAGCTCGGGAGGAGATGGCGGGAAGCCGAGGAGGACATGAGGCAGAAGTATCCTCACCGCTCCCACCCTCCGTAATTCACTTTCCTACTTGTAAATCTTCATTATCGTTTATGCCTAAGTGTTGTTTATGGCCGTGTGTGGCTTTTGCAAACCGTTTAAGTTTTGAAGAACCTTATCGTTATCCTGTTTTGAAGGAACATTCGACGAATGTTTCTAAGGAGGGAGAATGTTATACCGTATTTCAGTATGTACGTAAAGGAATAAAAGTTTGGTCTTAAAGTTAGGCCTTGGGCGATTTTTAGGCACAACTCACAAAGCGTTCAACGTTTTCTCTCACGAACGTTTCCTTCATTTCGTAGGATAAATTCCGCTATGTCATTTCTAATTTTTATGATTTTTGAGGCGTAACACTTTGGACCAATGAGAGGCGACATTTGCCACCCTCTCATTGGTGGACTTGTCACGGCAATAGGGCCAAATGGATGACCATCCTTGTCATAAAGTTGGTTAGATATTTTGTGTGCAAGTTGGCTAGGTACACTTGCCCTAATCTTGACCTTACACTTAAATCTTGGCCATTGGTTGGCCATGTCTTGACCTATAAATACCCCTCTTGAGATGAAGAGTTCTTCATCCACAAAAGCTTTCAAGTCTAAAAATCCTTCCTCTCCCTTTGTAAGCAATTCGTCCAACACACCCCTCCCCTCGAAGCTTGCCGAGGCTACCCCACCCCTAGCCTAAAACCTACCCCCTCCCTTGGTAGAAAAGTTGCCTTCTTGTATTGTTATAATGCCCAAAATACCCTAGCCCAAATACCTTAGTACTTAGTAGAAGTTGTGAAGAACTTCTAAGGTTTCTGGAGCATACAACTTGAGCAAAACCTGCTCAGGCGACTTTTCTAGGATATTATCGCTTACCGAGGTAACTAATCCTAACCCTCTTTTGAATTAGAGAATACTTATTGTAGAATAAGAATAAGTATAAATACTTAGAAGGTTATTAAGGAATAGAATTGAAAACACCTTAGAAGGGTATAAAAGAAGAATATACGAATACTTACATGGGGTATTTTCTGATGAACTTATATAGCTCACCGGTAGGGTTGTGCTGCCCGACTTTCCGTAGAATTGAGGACCCTCTGTTTAGAATGACCTCTGATAGTCTAGACTTTGATAGATATCTGTGACTATTATAGTGATTCTGCGACATACTCGACTTGGCGGTGGATTTGAGAAGGTATGTGATTCTTCCTAAAGCATGATATTTTACAATATGTATATAGTACGTAGACGCATACGTGTTAATCGAATAATACTTACGGCAATGCCTCACGCTTAAGCAATAATACGGCAATGCCTCACGGCTTAAGCCTGAATAATAAAGAACTGAAAACATTTCAAAAGGACTACTGAACCATTTATTAACAGAAGAGAACTAATTGGTTTTTAAACAGAAGCTTAAGAGTTATACTAGCTTTATGGGAAGTAAGTATAACCACTTAAGATTGAGAAAAGAAACAAGTTTGCCTATGTGTTTATAACAGACTTATATTGTGAAAAGAATAATAAGATGGTTTGATAGGTAGACATGATATGGTGCTATGTGTGTTAGTATCTTGTAACGTTTGTATAGGTGAGTATCCATGTTATGCTTATGTTACTTAAAGATAAGTTGTTATGTTAGTATACTATCACTCACCTCTTGAGATGATACCGGGGGTTAAGCTGCCCTCCGATGCGGGGTAGACTCAGGCGGTCTGGGACCATGATTCGAGAATACCTCATGCGGTCCGGGCCTATGCGAGCTACGAGTTCCGAGTTAGTATGCGGGTTATGCCTCACGCGGTCTATGTGGCGTGCGACAATGAGTCGGGGCGATGCCGAGGAGTAGCTACCGATGCGGGTTATACCTCATGCGCCCACGAGTGGCCTATGCGGACTCGAGTCCGTGATTAGGCTTGCAGAATGAGGATGTGGCGAGTGGCCCTGCTTCGATCATTCGCAGCCTAGACAAGACGATTACCTATCATTGTTTTGTTTGTGATGTGGCACTATGTGCGTTTCCTGGTTGTTTCACACATATTTGTAAACCGGTTTTAAAATGATATGTTTTCATTTAAGTACTTTACGCCGCATACTTAGTACCTGTATCGACCTCGGGGCTGTTCATGCCGCAGGTGGCAAGCAGTGCTAGATCCGCATCCTTAGGATCTCTACGTTGGTGTCGAGCTCCATCTCTTCCGAGGCTCTACTTTTGGTATGATCTCCTGTAGATAGTTTTTATGTGTCTGAGGTATGGCGGCCCGCCATAGTTGTATATTTCTTAGAGGTCTGTAGTCATGTTGTACGATTGGATGAATCGCTAAAACATGATTATATATATACTTAAAGCGATGTTTTCTCACATAATCGTGTCTTGTTTTATAAACTGTTTCATGTCTTGCTTTATGTTTCCGCTGATTACTCTGATGTATGACTACTTGGGTGCCCCGGTAAGGCACCAGTCACGGGCCCCGGAACGGGTCGTGACACAAAAGTGGTATGAAAAGAAGCGAGCATGTATTACAGGCATAGGCGTGATCATTTCGTTTGTAAAGAGTAGGTGCGAAGGGAGTATCTTTTTTTAGATCTCTAGTAGGAGCTTTCGTGATAGAGGTGATTCCCCGTGGACTTGGAGATGAGTATGTGCGCTTGTTGTGTGGTGGCCAGGTGTGGCATGGTTGTTTCCATAAGTATAGCAGTAAGGACTATACTGTCGCCTGTCTGTTTTGAGGCCTAGAAGGAACATTCGGGACAAATGTTTCTAAGGAGGGGAGAATGTTATACCCCGTAGTTTCAGGGTATGTATACGAGGACGTACGTACGAGAATACGACATTGAAATTGGAAAGGAAGAAAGAGGTGATTTTTCCACGGAAAAGTTTCCGGTTTTTGTGAAGGAAAAAGGTTCGTTAATGGGAATTGGATTCCCAGATTTGGTATTCGGACTTCTTGGAATATTAGAGAATTATGGAATTTTATTTTTCGGAAATGGTCACGTGGGCCCCACGGGGGAAATTTACGGTTTTTGTGGGGCCCACTTTGTTTTCGAGATTTTGGCCATTGTGGATATTTTCGGAAGATGAAATATTTTGGACGAGTAGGAGGGCGACACGTGTCACCTCCCCCCCTAGTTGGCTTGGACGAATTCCACTTTGTACACAACACCCGTTTAGAGTCGTTTTTTGACGAAACGTTTTACACAACTCGCGTAGGATAAATTCCGGCTATGTCATTTCTAATTTTTGCGGATTTTTCCGAGAGACGCAACACGTTGGACCAACGAGGCGGCACTTGTCACCCTCTCATTGGTGGATGTCACACGCAATAGGGCCGATTGGGTTGGCTTGTTTTGTCTTGGAGTTGGTAGGATATTTTGTGTGCAAGTTGGCCAAGGACACTTGCCTAAATCCTCACCCTACACTTGCCTTGCACTTGGCATAATCTTGGCCATTGGTTGGCCATGTCTTGACCTATAAATACCCCCCTTGTTGAAGAGTTATTTCATCCTAAATTGAGCAATCTATCTAAGTCTCAAATCCCTCCCTCTCCCTCTTGTTGTTTTCGTCCAAACACACCCCTCCCCTTTGAGAAGCCCTAGCCGAGCAACCCCCCCTTCTCTAAAGCTAGCCTAGCCGAAACACTACCCCCCCTCCCTTGGTAGAAAAGTTGCCTTCTAGTATTGTTATAATGCCCAAATTACCCTAGCCCAAATCCCTTAGTCCTTAGTAGAAGTTGTGAAAAACTTCTAAGGTTTTCTTAGAGCTACCGGAGCGCACAACTTAGGAGCTAAACCTTGCTCAGGCGCGACTTTTATGTAGGATATTTTTGGGCTTACCGAGGTAAATAACCTTATCCTCCTTTTGTAATTAGAGTTTATATACTGTAGAAGTATAGGAATAAGTATTAAATACTTAGAAGGATATTGCAGAATAGAATTGAACTGTTATCACAGTAGAAGGGCTTAAAAGAAGAATAATAGAACTGTACTTACATAGGACTGTTTTCACAATAGACTTGAGTAGCTCACCGGGTAGGGAAGTGCTGCCCAAATGTCCATAAAATAGCGAACCCTCTGTTTAGAGCTTTATACAGTACAGTCTAGACGTTGATAGACGTGTTGATCGATATAGGTCGATACTCGCGCGCGACATATTCAACTTAGCGAGCGTTTTCAGAAGGTATGTGATTCTTCCTAAAGCATGATATTTTATAATATATATGTAGTACGGTAGACGTCATTTGTTAATCGAATAATACTTACAGAATGCCTCACGCTTAAGCTCGAATAACACCTACGCAATGCCTCACGCTTAAGCTCAATAATAATGAATCAAAACATTTCAAAAGAATATTGAATCATTTTTAATGTAAGAGTAACACTTGGTTTTAAAAGCTTAAGAGTTATACTAGCTTTATGGGAAGTTAGGTATAACGGCTTAAGAGTGATAAAAAGAACGATTTATTAATTTAAGGAAATAAGAGACTTGACCTATTATACTAATATGAATTTTGTTAAAAAGTGTGAAACCTCATTAGTGAGTAAATAGTATTTTTGGTTTTCCAAAGGAATGATGTTTTACCGATCAGAATAAATGTCGAACAAACCACAGCAGCGCTAATAAAGGGAATTATTTTGACTAATAAAGTATTATTAAAACCAGTAGAAACTTCCATCTGCATAGGAGCTAAGATGAGACAAAATGATATTACATTTACTAGATCATGGCCGCTGTAATAAGATTGTTACGAATAATAATAACCTACTCACACTTAGGGTATATGTTTCTCAAATTGTTTTAAATGATTAAAGCTATGAACTACGAAACCTTTCGAAAATGAGAAACTTGAGTAATTGAAATTAGGCAAACTTAAGCGTTGGGAAAAGAATGTTGTTACTTGATTTTACAAAGAGAAATGTGTTGATTTACTTCAAAAGATAATCACTCTATTTTTTTATACTACGGGTATTGTGTGACTTTTGTGAAAGAAACGGATCTTTTAAAAGAGTAATACATAAAGTACTTTGGGGCTAAAAACCCGAACTTGTTAGCATAATGTAGAAAGTACCTTGTGTGAATAACTTGATTGTATTGATTTGTGATAATCTTGTAATACTTTCTTGTTGACTTGATAAGTAAACGTGTTAGGATGCTACGTGAGTTAGTATCTTGTGATGTTTGTATAGAGGGGTTTTCCCTTATTGTGCTTATGTTGTTTAACGATAAAACTGTCATGTTGATATTATATCACTCATGATTCCGGGTTAATGCCTCCGACGCGGTAGACTCAGCGTCTAGTGACCTATGATTCGAGAATACCTTATGCAGTGCGTATGGCCTATGCGAGCTACGGAGTTCCGAGTTAGTACGCGCCCTTGTGGTCACGCGGTTTGTGGCTACGCGACGACGAGTCCGTGAAGCCGGGAGTAGCTACCCTCGATGCGGAATACCTCATGCGGCCATTGGGTGGCCCACGCGAGCTACGGAAAGTTCCGGGGCTAGACGCGCGACATTAGATCTGCGCGAGTGGCGGCTTTGATCATGTGACGGCCTAGACAGATCTCATGATACGATTTACGACCTTGTTAGATCGGGGTTTTAGTAGGCTATGCCCTCGCATTACCCCGCACGGTTTTATGATGACTTTGAGGCGTGAGTCCACGACTTGACATGATCGTTTATTTCTTGTGAACTGTAGTTTTGGTTATCATACATGTCTCCCGCTTTATATAGACTACTATGATTTCATTTTTGATTTTCGCATTTTCACTGCTCGCAGATCTTGACTCGCTGTGCGTTCATGCCGCCATGAGTAAATGTACTCCTACCGTTGATCCGTTCTTAGGATCACCGTTTGGCGTTGGGAAAGCTCCGTTTCTCGGAAGCTTAGCATTTTGGTATGGTCCCTGTCGTTGTAGATATTTGTATTCAGGTACGGCGGGCCCCGTCCGCCATTGTTGTTTTAAACTCTTAGAGGTCAGAACTGTTGTAAGGTTGGGATATCGTTCATTTTGGGGTACTTATATACATGTATGCCGAAAGGCAACTTTTTCCTAAACCGTGTCTTATTTATACTGCTTCATATTTTGGTTGTTTTATTTTCCACGATTTTCTCGATGTATGACTACTTGGGTGCGGGTAAGGCACGATCCACGAGCCGAACAGGTCGTGCGATTATCATACATGTCTCGCTTTATATAGACCGATATGATTTCATTTACGATTTTACGCTTCACATACTGTACTGTTATCGACCTCCTTCCAGGCTGCGTTCATGCCGCAGGTAGACATCTACCGCCGATCCCCGCGTTTAGGATCTCATTTCAGCGTTTGGGAAGCTCCGTTCGTCGGAGGCTTATCTTTGGTATGTTACCCGAGTCCGTAAGTTCTTATGCGTTGTGGTATGGCGGGGCCCTCGTCATAGTTGTTGTATAAATCTTAGAGGTCTCATGTATTGTGGCGGTGTAAGGATTGTAAATCGTTCAAATGTTTATATATATATGTTGGAAGGCAACCGCTTTGGTTGGCCTATTTGCTTTATTTATCATGTCTCTTGTTTCATATTTATGCTTTATGTTCCGCTGATTTTCTCTGATGTTGTATCACTAGGGTGCCCGGGGTAAGGCACCAGTCACGGGCCCCGGTTCGGGTCGTGACAAAGTGGTATCAGAGCAGTTAATCCTCGGAAAGTGTCTACCGCGGTTCAGTAGAGTCTTGATTATCGGTGTGTTGTGCACCACATCTATAATCAGGAGGCTATATGACATTTAGGATTGGTTTCCATTCTTCTCATTCTGAGATCGTGCCTTAGAGTTGTGTTGTAAGTTGGACCCCTCTGACGTATCTCGTTTTTACCAGTTATGCCTCCGTGCAAGGCAACCCGGCGCAGGCGGCAAGGCAAGCGAGAGGAGATACGAGTAGCAAGCGGCGATCTCTACAGAGACCACAAGACTGAGCCTCCACCCCTACAGCCGGCGGATGAGATAGGTTACGGAGATGGCCCGATTAATGGCCGTTGTGTCAGGCGACTTGAGGATAAGCCGACGCAGCAGCTCAGCCCGAGAGCACCGTAGTTCAACCCCGAGCGCATTTGAGACTACGGGATTTTCCGAGGTGTAACCCGCCGAGTTTTATGGGTCGAGGCCCGAGGATGATCCGCAGGAGTTCATCCGGCGATTCTGGCGATCATGAGTGATCAAGGCCTCGGAGACCGAGTCGATGGTCCTGAGTTCGCATCGGCCGCGTGATACCGCGATCGATTGGTTTGATTCGCGAGCGTCCCGGGAGAGAATGCACTTCCGCTCGACGAGTTCTCAAAGGCATTTCTTGCACACTTGCCGCCACGCGATGAGGAGGGCTCGGGCCGACAGATTTTTGGTGTTGCGGCGAACCGCGATGCGGGAGTACAATGTGGAGTTCGACTCATTGGCGTGACGTCCCGCATTAGTAGCTAGTATGGAGGATCGAGTCCACCGATATGTTACGGCTCGATGATTACCTAGCAGAGTTGTTCGTGTAGCTCTTCACCGGGCATGGACATTGCCCGCATGCAGCTTATGCACTGAGGTGAGCGGAAATCGACGGAATGACCAAAGTCGCAGAAGAGGCGAATCGCAGGTCCTTTGGTGATTTTCGAGGCGACCGCCTCGGCAGACTAGTTATGCGCCTCCGCCCGATGCAGTGGTCCTCTACAATCTTGAGCGTCGAGTTTTCGGGAGCAGTCGGGCTCCAAGGGTTCAGATTTTTGGGAGAGCGGGTGTTAACCACCAAGCCACCCTACCTCGTTGCAGGACTGGTAGACTCCACGATGGGAGTGTCGTGCTAGTCCGGAGTTTGTTTTACATGCGGCCAGGCCATTTTGGGAGAAACCGTCTCACTGTGGGTAGCGCTGGTAGGATAGCACGCATCACTCTGAGGTCGATTGCGGGTTCTTCACCTTCCATGCGGGAAGGATGTTCATGCGCAGCGGCCACGGTAAGAGGTCGCGGTGGAAGTTCAGCTTTAGCGGTCCTTCAACCGCCTATTTTCAGGTATATCCTTAACCATCTAGAGTTTTGTATGTTATGATAATGTGTTAAGTGTTATGTTCGGATAGCTTTGTGCTAAAATGTGAATTAGAAACATGCTTAGTGAAAAAGGGTAAGCTCAGGGTGAAAATGATGAACCTTAGAATATTACAGTTGAGACCTTAGATGTAAAGCCGCTTGAGTACAAGTTTTTTTGCTAGTGATCCTTGTCGGAGTGCATTTTATGCCTAGAATGTATTGTGTGATAAGTCCCTGGGTAGTGTGAAATGGAAGTGGTAGCTTTCATGACCTGTAGAGGTAAGATTGTTCCGGATCGGGGATCAAGAGCGTAATGCGTTAAGTGGGTCGGGTTGGGGCCATGTTGAGGCCAACCCGCGCCTGTTCGGCGCTGGGTCAGCTCGGGTGGTCCCGCCAGTGGTAGGGTCACGAGGGTGCTAGGCTCGAGTTTAGATGACCATCGTATGAGTTTGTGGATATGTTCGGCCAGAATCGGTTCGTGAAGGCCGGAATGGCCTTAGAGGAAAGTAAAGCTAGTAAGATGACCAAGTTTGGAGGTTGTGACTCCAAAGTGTTGGGAAGCGCGATGATCGAAGTGTGGTACGTATACTAGAAGAGTTCAACTGTTCGAGAAGGGCACGACGAGTAAGGAGGGAAGAGAACGTGTGTTGTTACGTGGCCAGGTGTGGCGTTGACAACTTGTTTAGAAGGAACTTCTTCGTTATCTGTTTCGAGAAGGAACATTCGGACGAATGTTTCTAGCGAGGAGAATGTTATACCCGTATTTCCGCAGTATGTACGTGAGGCGTCACGTATTATAATTTGAGCCTTAAAGTTGGCTAGTTTCGAAATTTGGGCACTAGTGCCAAAAGAATCGTTTTCGGCGAAACGTTTTACTAAACTTCAAGGGAAAATTCCGCTATGTCATTTATAATTTTTGGATTTTCCCGAGAGACGAAACATTTTGGACCAACGGGCGGGTGACATGTGTCACCCTCACATTGGAAGGACTTGTGGGCGGTTTGGACGAAAATAGGTGGCATGGTTAGGTAGGATATTTTGTGCAAGTTGTGTGGTAGATGGATAAGGTGCACATGGCTTAATCCTAGCCCTACACTTGCCTAACACTTGGAAGAATCTTGGCCATTGGTTGGCCATTCCTTGACCTATAAATACCCTCTAAGTTGAAGACTTTCTTCATCCAAACTTGAGCAATCTTTCTAAGTCTCACACTACTCCCTCCTCTTGTTTGCTTCGTCCAAAGCCCTCCCCTCCCTTGTGAAGCTTTGGCCGAGGGCCTCCCTCCCCTTTCAGAGGCTTGGCCGCGGGTATACCCCCCTAGCCTAGTTGTCTCGTATAAATACCCCCATTTTTTGTGGTATAGAAATACTCTCCAAGTATTGTTATAATGCCCAAATACCTTGGCCCAAATACCTTGTAGTATTCCCAAGGTTACACTTATACAAAAGCCCAAATACTATTATACTTCCTTTAGCCACTAAATGAAACCCTAAGGAAAACCTTCATAGTCGGTTGAAGTGTTAAGTAGAAGTTGGTAAGAACTTCTAAGGGTTGTTTGGAGCGGGTTGGAGCGCACGGAGTAGGAGCTAAACCTTGCTCAGGATCGACTTATAACTTGGATAATTTTGGGCTTATCGAGGTAAACACTCTTAACCTTCTGTTGTAATTGGAAATTACATGTTGTTGGAATATATAGTTGAAGTATACTATATATAGAATTGAATTATACTTACGGCAATGTCTTGCGACTTAAGCCTGAACTTTAAGAAGAGAACTGAACTGTAATTACTTAGGGTATCAGACATGAGACTTGTATAGCATTCTTGTGAAGTATAATTGTACACGTCAGGTTAAGCGTGTAAACCCCCCTGGTTGGCTTGGTGGCGGCTCGATAGAGGAGAGAGAGAATTACGCTGCGGGGAGAGTCTTTCGCGAATTTTCTGTAGAATATTCTACGTCGGGATCTAAAGATATTAATAGGCGCCTTGTGGCCTCTATAGGTTGTAGTACTACGTGTGGAGTGATCTTCTTGGCTTAGAGTGTAGCCGACGGTTTGAGGTACTTGGAACGTTTTGCTATTAGTCGATAATCGTCGCGAGGTATGTGAATCTCTTCTTCGTGTTAAATGTATTTGATTGTTTTTAAACATAAAGTGTTATATTATGGGAAGTTGGTTATAACAACTCTATGTAAATGAGAAATGCTTTGTGGTTTCTTTTTTAAAGATAACTGATTTGACTTATAACCGACTTGATGTGTGATAATAAAGAACCTTGAAGTATTCTAAAAGATTAAGAAACCTTTTTGAAAGAATGGTTTAATGGATAGAAGTTAAGAGACTTATTCTTAAAAGATAAGAGACTTGACTTAATATGGATGTTTGTGTGAAACCTCATTCGTGAGTAATGAGTGCTTGGTTTTTGAAAGGAATAATGTTTCTTGATTTGGAAATCGAATGTGTATCGACAAACCAACTGCGGCGTTAATAAAGGAAAATGTATTGAATAATTAAGTATTATTAAAACCAGTAGAAACCTCCATCTGCATAGAAGCTAAGATGAGACAAAATGATATTACATTTTCTAGATCATGGCTGCTTAATAAGATTGGTTATGAACAAGAATAACCTACTCGCCTATGGCATATGTTACTCAATTGTTTTAAAAGAGATTAAGACATTGAACTATGAAACTTTTCAAAAAAGAGACTTGTGTAATTGAAATTAGGCAAACTGGAACTTTAGGGAAAAGAAAGGCATTGTGTTGTCTTAAAATGGTTTAAAACATAAGGTGTTATAACAGCTTTATGGGAAGTTGGTTATAACGACCTTATGAAAACAAAAGAAAGGTTTTATCATTGGTTTTAATGTGGTAACTTGACTTTAAAAAGAGAAGTGTTTTGGTCAAAAAAGAAGGCATGGTGTTGCCTTAATTTGGTTTTAAAAAGGAAAGTATGGAAGTTGTTTTGGTTTACTTAAAAGATATAAGTCACTCTATTTTTTTATACTACGGGTATCGGGTGACTTTTATAAAAGGAATAGATCTCTTTAAAAGGAATTTAACGTACGTAGTACTTTAGGGTTAAAACCCGGACTTGGGCATAAAATGAAAGTACTTCGAGTTGTGTATAAACTTGCCTATGCTTGTTGTTGTGAAACTTGCCTATGCTTGTTGTTGTGATAGCCTTTGTTGTGCAAGAATTGTGTTTCTATACCACCGCGTCTCTCGATGGAGGGTCGGTTGACTTGTTGAGAACTTACTTGGACGTGACCGGCAGTGACGGATAAATTCCACAGCACGTTCTCGTTGATAGTGTTACTTTTGTTAATCGCTTTGGACATATCGACACGATCGTGGCGCGGGTATGCTTCCACTTTGATTACCGCCTTGTTGACTTATTGTTTCCCTTTGGACATACTGACACGATGCGTAGAGCACGGGTATGCTTCCATTTGGAATGCTGTTCTGATTCTACATATTGATCGTTTTGAACTACAATTGCTGGCTCTGAATAACCAGCCCAGCAATAAGCTCAATTGTTCCATAACTTGCTCCTCCATTTGCTGGGATGGACTCCTCTTTATTGTTCCCTTTGGACATACTGACACGATGCGTAGCGCACGGGTATGCTTCCATTTGGAATGTTGTCTTATTTGTTCCCTTTGGACATACTGACACGATGCGTAGCGCACGGGTATGCTCCCTTTTGGATTGCTGTCTTATTGTTATCATATCATAGACTGCCGGCGGTGAGGAAGGAATTCCACGGGCACGAGTGATGATTTGGAGGGCGTGAGTCCCTGACTTGATATGACTATTTATATGTTGTATCGTAGTTTGGTTATCATACATGTCTCCCGCTTTATATAGATCGCTATGATTTCATTTACTGATATTTACGATTCACATACTTGGTACTGTTGTCTTGACTCTCTTGGGCTGCGTTCATGCCGCAGGTAGAAGTACATCGGCTGTCGATCCCCGCGTTTAGGATCTCATTTCAGCGTTTTGGGAAGCTCCGTTTCGTCGGAGGCTTATCTTTGGTATGTTACCCTGAGTCTGTAAGTTCTTGTACGTTCGTGGTATGGGGCCCCGTCTCCGTCATAGTTGTTGTATAAATCTTAGAGGTGCAGCCGCTTGTGTGAGTGTAAGGATTGTAACTGTTCAAATGTTTATATATATATGTTGGAAGGCAACCGTTTTGGTTGGCCTATTTGCTTTTATTTATCATGTCTCTTGTTTCATATTTATGCTTTATGTTCCGCTGATTTTCTCTGATGTTGTATCACTAGGGTGCCCGGGGTAAGGCACCAGTCACGGGCCCCGGTTCGGGTCGTGACATCAGGTTTAGGTACGCTGTTTGGTGATTTGCAAGTGTAGGACCGCTCGAGTTTTGGATTGCTCATACATTGGGAGTTTATCTTTTTGGTATAAGTTCTTTCGATCAGGCTTTTGTACGATTATGGGTACGGGCGGGCCTTGTCCCGTCATAGTTGATATAACTCTTAGAGGTGCTGTATTCATATGTGGATTGGACTCATGTACAAAGTCTGTCTTTTATTATGTATATTATATGGCAGCCTTGTCGGCTTTGCCCTTGTACGTATGTTGGTTTTAAAAAAAATGAGGTGTTATTAAATTTCCGCAGTTACTTGTGTTGTTAGGTAGAAGGTGCCTGTGTAGGGCACCACCACGCCCGGTTTGGGGCGTGACAGAGTGGTATCATAGCAGTCAGTCCTCGGAATGTCTACAGACCGTGTCTAGTAGAGTCTTGATTATAGGTGTGTTTCACGCCACACCCATAAACAGGAGGCTACAGGACATTTAGGAGTTGGTTTCTATTCTTCTCACTCTAAGATCGTGCCATAGAGCTGTGTTAGTAAGATAATTCCTCTCTGACGTGATTTTGTGTTAAAGTTATGCCTCCAAGGAGGGCAACAGCCGCCCAGAAGGGCAAAGGAGTAGCAGGAGCTGCTAGTCAGACTCAAAGAGTTGATAGGGCTTATGCCCAGGGTATACCGGATGTTGTTCCGCAGTAGGCGATTTCTTCTGCGCCAGGTTTTGAGACCCCAGCACCAGAGCCTCCAGTTTCTCAGTTAGGAGAAGACTATAGGGTCATGAGGGAAGCGGTTATGTTATTGACCAAGATAGTGGTGCTACAATTTCATCAGCAGGAGGTTATTCGCCAAGCAGTGTGCACAGGCAGGTAGAGGGCCAACGCGGAGATCAGTGTAAGAGGGCTAGACCGGTTGGTTATCCCGGTGAGTTCTTGGACGAGCAGCCTCAATAGCGAGTGAGATATTCGTCGCAGCCTACCCAGTACATACCCCGCAACTCACAGGTGGGTGATATGACCCCATAAGGTATTTAGGAGCCGGTCCAAGCTCCAGGGGTCGAGGTTCTCAGATGAGTCGAGGATTTTCTCGGTCGAGGCCACCTATTCCTCAGTGTATCAGATGTGGTAAGCGTCATTCGGGGAAATGCCGTTATGACACAGATGGTTGTTATTATTGTGGCCGTCCGGGCCACAAGAAGTGGGAATGTCCAGTTAGAAAGAGCGTCGGTAAGGTGGCTCGACCCATGAAGCGAATGGTTGATTCTCTTCCTCCGCACCGCGTCCCCGAGCGGTGTTCAGATGTCAGCCAGCCGTGGTAGAGGTCAGGGTGGTGTTTATAGTTCTGGCGGTCCTTCGAACCGCAGAGGTGACGTGACTACTGGGCAGGATCAGGAGGCGACATCGCACGGGGTTACAGGTATATTTCGATTCTTTTGAATCATACGTGCGTTGATAGATTCAGATTTTACCCTAGCGTATATGTTTTCCCTTTATTGCTAGAGGTGTAAAGTGATAGTATCCCAGAGGTAGGGATACTTTGATTAGTAAAGTGAAAAGTTAAGAATGTTGACAAGAATGGTAAGTGAACTGAGACTATAGTTGTGTAAAGTTCACACGTAGTAATTGCTCCATGACAGTGTAAGACCAATAGGGAAGTTTGTACAGTAGAAATACTTTGGCTTATGTGATGAACCTCTAGTGAATAGGGGATAGGGTGAGAAGTACCTTGAGATAAGAGAGAGATTTATTTCAGACTAAGGATGAGAAGTTAAGTGTGACGATGAGTCGGGTTATGGACTCATTTCGGGTCAGCCGATAGTATGGAATGGGGTGATGTCAGTTGGTAGTGGTCCCGCTATGTGATAGGGTCCCGGGGATGCAAGGCCCAAGTTTAGTTGATCGTTGTACGAGTTCGTGGATGCGTTCCACCGGAATCGGGTCGTAAAGACCGAGAAGAGCCTTAACGGGAAAGTAAGTAACAATATGGCCAAGTTTGGATAGTAACTCCAAGGATTGGAGAACAGAAACAATATTTGAGATTTTGTACGTGTACTAGATAAGTTTGAAAGTACGAGAAAGTATGACAAGTAAGGAAATAAAGGAACCTCTAAGGATCCCGTGTTTTAGAAGACTGTAACCTTCGAGTTTTGTGAGAAGGGGTCGCGGACGAAAGGTCCATTGATATGTTTAAGGATGTTAGGTGGTGGCCATGTGTGGCATCGTTAGTCTTGTAGAGTATTGATTGATAGGCATAGTAAAGAGATTGTGCCGGAGTTTGTATAGCCTGACAACCGACTAAGAACATTCGGGGATGAATGTTTCTAAGGGGGAAGAACATTACACCCCGTAAGTCCAGGACATGTATAAGAGAATGTATATAAGGAATCAAGACTTGGAAGTTAGTACGAAAGGAAGAATTGTTTTTCCGACGGAAAATCTTTCGAACGCCGGAAGGGAAAAATGTTCGTTGTTGAGAATTGGATTCTCAAAATGCATTATTTGAAGAGTATGAAACTTATTAACATTATGGAAATTATTTTTACGAATTTGGTCACGTGGGCCCACCCGAGGAATTTTACGTTTTGTGGGGCCCACGAGGGTTACAGAATTTTATGGACGAATGAGAGGGCGACACGTGGCACCCCCACATGTGGTCTTGGACGAAATTTAGTGAGGGTAAAATGGTCATTGACCACCTTGGAAGATTAGTCTTTCTAGCATGACATTGTTGACTTGTCAACTTGTCCACATGGGCTTGATCCTAGTGAAACCCATCCAAGCCACACATTTGTTGTAATCTAAGCCCTCCAATGTGTTTTAAATACTACACTAGTAGCAAGACTTGGCATTTCTACACTTAGAAAAATTAGGCAAAGACTTTGTTCTTCAACAAGTGCTCTGCTGCATGTTCCTCACAAGAAATTTTGTAGTTTTGATCCATTAGCCACAAGACTTAAACCCAATGTCCCTAAGGGTATTATAAGGATATCTCAATAGAAAGATTTCGGAAAAACGACGTTTTCGTATTAGTCGCAAGGCGGAAACTTAAGGAGTTCTTCAACTTTGAAGTTGGAACTTGAAGATGGGTTCTTCATAGGCTTCAAAGGAGTGCTTGGAGCGGATTGGAACTTAAGGAAAGGAGCTAAGAATTGCTAAGACGCGACTTTGAATCTTGGAATTTTTAAGGGCTTATAAAGGTATAATTTTGTCGTTTTAGCAATTAATGTTTACTTATTGTTGTAGCTATGGATATTAGCAAGCATGAGATGTATAGTATGAAGTTTGATAATTATATTGGCTATTGGAACCCTAATCCGAAAATGTCACGACCCGACCTCGGGCCCGTGACTGATGCCTTACCCCGGGCACCCTAGTGATACAACATCAGAGAAAATCAGCGGAAATAAAAACTTAAACATGAAACAAGATAAAATAAGAAACAGGCTAACCAAAACGGTTACCTTTCTGCATATATATATAGCTGAACAGTTATATCCTTTTACAAACCCTGCCCACAACAATACTACAGACCTCTAAGAATGTAACCACAACTACGACGGGACAGGGCCCCGCCCTACCCCTGAATGTAAGTACCTACAACAACAGGGGACTATACCAAAGATAAGCCTCCGGAGAAACGGAGCTTCCCGAACGCTGAACTGTGATCCTATGAGCGAGGATCAACAACTGGTGTACCTCTACCTGCGGCATGAACGCAGCCCGAGGAGGTCGATAACAGTACCAAGTATGTGAAATCGAAAATATCGTAAATGAAATCATAATAGTCTATATAAAGCGGGAGACAAGTATGATAACCAAACTACCGAAGACACATATGGCGATCATGTCAAGTCGGTACTCACGCCTCAATGTCATCACTCAAAATATAACAATGGGTCTCACGCCCACAACATCAATCATGCGTGGAATTCTCGCTTCATCGCGATCCTATGATATAACAACACCAAAGTACACTTGAACACGAGTCCCACTGTGTCATAAAACCGTCGGGGCAAGTCACGAATAACTACCGATACCAAAGCCGCGTCATCAATCGGCCGGGCAAGTACGAAGCCAACTACGGATACCAAAGTCGTACTAACAATACTATATAACCATACCACGGGCGACACGGGCAAGTACGAAAGCCAACTACCGGATACCAAGGCGCGTCACGTCGATGGGGGCAAGTCTGAGCTAACTACCGATACCAAGGTCGTGATCACGAGACTTCGCCAAAAACCGAGCACGGCAAGTGCGAAGGCTAACTACCAGATATCAAAGCCGAATCAGCCACGACCGGGGCAAGTACGAGAGCCAACCACCAGATACCAAGGCCGAATCAGTAAAACCCCATGGAGGGCTAGTCCATGGAACAACAATCCTAATGGAACCATACCCGTGGGCCACCCAACGTGTCAGTAGGTCCAAGGATATAACAAGACAACACTCCTAGTGGAAGCATACCCGTGGGCCACCCATCGTGTCAGTATGTCCATCAATCCAGAATAACATGACCGACCCTCCATCGAGAGACGCGGTAACATAAGGATACAACACTTGCACAACAAGGCTATCACACGCAAACATAGGCAAGTTACACACAACTCAAGGTACTTCCATTTTATGTCAAAGTCCGGGTTTTAACCCCAAAGTACTACATACTTTAATCCTTTCAAAAAGATCTCTTTTTACGTAAAATAACTCGATACTATTATCCGTAGTACCAAATACGTTCATGTTTAAATCACGTACTTTATACTTTTTAAACCAAGTGGCTTATACTTTTAAAACAACGTCAAGTATACTTTTAAAACCCAAGTAACTAACTCTTTTAAGATCAAGGTACTCCTACCTTTTAAAACCAAGCCAACATACTTTTCCATCAAGAAAAGTTTGATATTTGAAAACAAGTTACTTATACCATTAAACTCAAGTTACTTCTCTTTTCCCAAAATCAAGTTACCATTTTAAATCCAATACTAAAACCATTCTTTTGTTTTCATAAAGTCGTTATAACTAACTTCCCATAAAGCTATTATAACACTTTATGCTTTAAACCAATTTAAGACAAAACCATGCCTTTCTTTAAACCAAAACACTTCAAATTCTCAAGTCTCTTTTCTTTTAGAAATCAAGTTCCTTACTTTGGAATTTAAGAAAACAATACTTGTTTATAATGATTCTTATTAAAGTAGCCATGATCTATAAAATGTAATACAATTTTGTCTTATCTTAGCTTCTATGCAGATGGAGGTTTCTACTGGTTTTAATAATAATTAATTAGTCAATACATTTTCCTTTATTAACAATGCATTGGTTTGTTCGATACTTATTCTCATTTCCGAAATCAATATAACTTATTCCTTTTTAAAACCCAATTACCTATTTCTCAAAAATGCAGTTTCACAACTTTTTAACACAAACCAAGTCCTTAATAATTCACATCAAGTCATTTATAAGTTAAGTCTCTTATCTTTTAAAGACCACAAACCATTTCTTTACCTACATAAAGTTGTTATAACAAACTTCCCATAAAGCCGTTATAACACTGTATGTTTTAAACCAACCAAACTTGTTTAGCACACGTACGTCTACCATACTACATAGTTCACACAATCATGCTAGAAAAGATAGGAAGAGGTTCACATACCTCGCGACGATTAACGACAAAAAACAAAAAGCTCCAAAGTACTGTAACCCTGCAAGTCCTTTCCACCCTTCAAGTAGAATACGCTACTCGCAATACTTCAACCTATAATGGCCATAAAATGTCTATCAACTTCTAGATTCCTTCGTAGAACATTTCTAAGTACAAGGTTCCTTATTCTACGGAAAATTCGGCAGCACCTCCCCCCCTCAACCACATAAATCTCCTCCTCTATCAAGGCCCGCTACCAAGACAACAACTCCAAGGGGGGTTACACATCTAACCGGACGGGTACAATTCTACTCCACAATAATACTACAAGTCTACTGTACATACAGTCCAATGTAAATACAGTTCAATTATTTATAATCATCCTTCCAATATATCTTATACTCAATTCTAAACTACTACAATATGTAATATCGATTCTGATAGAGGACATAGATCATTACCTCGATAAGCCCAAAATTATCCAAGATTATAAGTCGATCTGAGCAGCGTTTAGCTCGATTCCTTACGCTCCAACCGCTCAAGCAACCCTTAGAAGTTTCTAAACAACTTCTCTTAACACTTCATTAAGCTATGAAGATTTTGCTAGGGCTTCATTTTGCGACTATTGGAATAAAGTAGTATTTTCGGATCTTAATATTTGAAATAACTTTGGAATACTATTAGGAATACTAGGCTAAGGTATTTGGGATAATACAACAATACTTGAAGTATTTCTACACAAAGTGGGGTTGGGCGAGAACAACTTAAGGGAGGGAGGAGAATTTGCCTTGGAAGGATATTTCAAGTGTGGATGAAATTAAGTCTTGCAACAAAGGGTATTTATAGATAAAACAATGGCTAGGATTAAAGCAAATGTAAGGTGAGGATTGGGGACATGTGTGTGGGTAAGTTTCAACCATTTGTCCACCACAAAAATGGGACAAGTGGCTTGCCACGTCCCCAAATCGCGATCAAGTGCCTCACTTTCGCCATAGGGCCACGTGGGGTGACACGTGTCGCCCCGTGCTCGTCAAAATATTTCATCTTCCGAAAATATCCGCAATGCCAAAAATCCGAAAATAAAGTGGGCCCCACAAAAGCCGTAAATTCTCCGTGGGCCCACGTGACCAATTCGGAAATAAAATTCCATAATTCTTAAATATTCCAAAAAGTCCGAATACCAAATCACAGAATCAATTCCCATAAGCGAACCTTTTCCTTCACAAAATCAGGAAACTTTTAGTCGAAAAATCACATTTTTCTTCTTTTAATTTAAATGTCGTATTCTCGCGTGCGTCCTCATATACATACCACGGAACTACGAGGTGTAACATTCTTCCCTCGTAGAAACATTCGTCCGAATGTTCCTTCTAAGTCTCCAGCGTACGTGCGGGTATAGCGCACTCTTATACTTACGAAACCAATTATGCCACCAATGGCCATAATATAACATATGCGCAAAAACTCCAATCCAAGCCAATGAGGAATCACCTCTAACGTGTATAACATCACCATAAGCTCCCACCCAAGGTCTAAAGGATACTCCCTTCGCATCTTCACTTCACAACAAAATGATCTCTTTCATCCCCTTAACATATGTTCACTTCTTTCATTAATCGTCGTACACTTCTCGAACACCCGAACTCTTTCTAGTACACGTAGCACACTTCAGTCATCACTTGATTCAAAACACGAGTCACTACCTCCAAACTTGGTCATCTTACTAGCCTTAAATTCCTTTAAGGTCATTCCCGGCCTTCACGATCTGATTCTAGTCGAACACATCCGCGAACTCGTGCGATGGTTACCTAAACTTGGGCCTAGCACCCTCATGACCCTACCACCTGGCGGAACCACCTCAAACTGACCCCACCTCATTCTGGGCTGCGGGTTGACCCGCGACCTGGCCTCAACCCGACCCATTATCGCGCCAAACTCTCTCGTTCCCCGATCCGGAATAATCTTACTAATTCACGTCATGAAAGCTACCACTTCTATCTCAAACTACCCATGGAATTATCACACAATATATTTCACGCATACCAAGTACTTCGACAAGGACCAACCGTAAAATCATCCACTCAAGATGGCCTTGCATCTAAGGTCCTAACTGTTATAAATTCTAAGGCTCACAATTGTCTCGTCTCCAGACTTACCCATGTTTCTAATTCACACTTAACACAACGCTATCCGTACCTAGCACTTAACATGTATCTACCATAACAACATAAACAAGTCTCTTAAGGGCTGAAGATATCTCTGTAACTACTTCCTCATTTTTCCTTTGTCGCCCTAATCATAATCCTGCCCTGCAGGGCGCCTAGCTATAGAAGGTGATGAACCATCCACCGATCCCGAAGGCTGAGTCTCTACATCTGTGCTACCTCTGGTCGGATAAACTCTCACCAAATGGCCCTGTTGGCCGCAAGCATACAAGCTGTCGAAGCAGTACAACACTCCCCATAATGGAGTCTATTACAACGACCACAACGAGGTATGGGTGACCTCATCTGACTAACACCCACTTCTCCCGAACAACTGAACCCGCAACTGACCCGGTAGGCTGAGTCATCCCTCTTGTATCCCTCCTACTTGGACATCCTCCCATCACATGGCCCTGACGGCCGCAAGTATAACAATGTCCCAAACTAGCACGACACCCTGAGGATCATCCTCAGCTCTCTATCCATAGAACTCTGGCGAACTGCAACTCAAGAAATCCCGAAGTCTCAGACTATCGGATCTAGGGTGAATCATCGGCTTCTTTGGAACCACCGGCTCCGCTTTCCTCATTCCCACCACCACTAGCTAGTAATGGCGGGCCATCCGCGAACTCATATCCTCGGCTCACGGTCGTGGGCGGAGGCTCGGTATCGTGGCCTCGATAGAAAGCTGTGCCGCTCTAAACTCTGCTGGGCTAACGGCGTCATAAAACTCGTCTTCTGAAGTACTATCTCAGGTAATGACTGGGCCTGTGCCCTCGTAACCCTCTGTGTTCTACTCGTAGCTCCCTCTGCTGCCTTGCCCTTCTGGGCTCTGGTTGCCTTTCGCAGAGGCACAACTGGTACATACGAATACGTCCGAGGGAGTCCAACTTATAACACAGCTCTAAGGCACGATCTCAGAGTGAGAAGAATGGAAACCAATCCTAAATATCCTGTAGCCTCCTGATTATAGATGTGGTGCACAATACACCGATAATCAAGACTCTACTGACACGATGCAGACACTTTCCGAGGATTAACTGCTCTGATACCACTTTTGTCACGACCCGACCTCGGGCTCGTGACTGGTGCCTTACCCCGGGCACCCTAGTGATACAACATCAGATAAAATCAGCGGAAATAAAAACTTAAACATGAAACAAGATAAAATAAGAAACAGGCTAACCAAAACGGTTACCTTTCTGCATATATATATACCTGAACAGTTATATCCTTTTACAAACCCTGCCCACAACAGTACTACAGACCTCTAAGAATGTAACCACAACTACGACGGGACAGGGCCCCGCCATACCCCTGAATGTAAGTACCTACAACAACAGGGGACTATACCAAAGATAAGCCTCCGGAGAAACGGAGCTTCCCGAGCCGAATCGTGATCCATGGCGAGGATCAACAAGCGGTGTACCTACACTGCGGCATGAGCGCAGCCACCAAGGAGGTCGATAACAGTACCAAGTATATGGCGAAAATATCAGAAATGAAATCATAATAGTCTATATAAAGGGGAGACAAGTATGATAACCAAACTACGATACACAATATACGATCATGTCAAGTCGGGACTCGTGCCTCAAAGTCATCACTCAAAATATAACAATGGGTCTCACGCCCACAACATCAATCATGCAGTGGAGTTCTCGCCTCACGCTGCCGGTATGATATAACAACACCAAGGAGTACACTTGAACACGGTCCCACTGTGTCATAAAACCGTCTGCAAGTGCGAAGACTAACTACCGGATACCAAAGCGCGTCATCAATCGGCCGGGAAAGTACGAAGCCAACTACCGATACCAAAGCCGTACTAACAATACTATATAACCATACCACGAAGGCGACACGGCAAGTACGAAGCCAACTACGGATACCAAGGCGCATCACGTCGATGGGGCAAGTCTGAGCTAACTACCAGATACCAAGGCCGTGATCACGAGACTTCGCCACAAAACTGAACGGGGCAAGTGCGAAGGCTAACTACCAGATACCAAAGCCGAATCAGCCACGACCGGGGCAAGTACGAGAGCCAACCACCAGATACCAAGGCCGAATCAGTAAAACCCCATGGAGGGCTAGTCCATGGAACAACAATCCTAATGGAACCATACCCGTGGGCCACCCAACGTGTCAGTAGGTCCAAGGATATAACAAGACAACACTCCTAGTGGAAGCATACCCGTGGGCCACTCATCGTGTCAGTATGTCCATCAATCCAGAATAACATGCCGGCCCTCCATCGAGAGACGCGGTAACATAAGGATACAACACTTGCACAACAAGGCTATCACACGCAAACATAGGCAAGTTACACACAACTCAAGGTACTTCCATTTTATGTCAAAGTCCGGGTTTTAACCCCAAAGTACTACATACTTTAATCCTTTCAAAAAGATCTCTTTTTACGTAAAATAACTCGATACTATTATCCGTAGTACCAAACACGTTCATGTTTAAATCACGTACTTTATACTTTTTAAACCAAGTGGCTTATACTTTTAAAACAACGTCAAGTATACTTTTAAAACCCAAGTAACTAACTCTTTTAAGATCAAGGTACTCCTACCTTTTAAAACCAAGCCACTTATACTTTTCCATCAAGAAAAGTTCGATATTTGAAAACAAGTTACTTATACCATTAAACTCAAGTTACTTCTCTTTTCCCAAAATCAAGTTACCATTTTAAATCCAATACTAAAACCATTCTTTTGTTTTCATAAAGTCGTTATAACTAACTTCCCATAAAGCTATTATAACACTTTATGCTTTAAACCAATTTAAGACAAAACCATGCCTTTCTTTAAACCAAAACACTTCAAATTCTCAAGTCTCTTTTTTTTTAGAAATCAAGTTCCTTACTTTGGAATTTAAGAAAACAATACTTGCTTATAATGATTCTTATTAAAGTAGCCATGATCTATAAAATGTAATACAATTTTGTCTTATCTTAGCTTCTATGCAGATGGAGGTTTCTACTGGTTTTAATAATAATTAATTAGTCAATACATTTTCCTTTATTAACGCTGCAGTGGTTTGTTCGATACTTATTCTCATTTCCGAAATCAATATAACTTATTCCTTTTTAAAACCCAATTACCTATTTCTCAAAAATGCGGTTTCACAACTTTTTAACACAAACCAAGTCCTTAACAATTCACATCAAGTCATTTATAAGTTAAGTCTCTTATCTTTTAAAGACCACAAACCATTTCTTTACCTACATAAAGTTGTTATAACAAACTTCCCATAAAGCCGTTATAACACTGTATGTTTTAAACCAACCAAACTTGTTTAGCACACGTACGTCTACCGTACTACATAGTTCACACAATCATGCTAGAAAAGATAGGAAGAGGTTCACATACCTCGCGACGATTATCGACAAAAAGCAAAAAGCTCCAAAGTACTGTAACCCTGCAAGTCCTTTCCACCCTTCAAGTAGAATACGCTACTCGCAATACTTCAACCTATAATGGCCATAAAATGTCTATCAACTTCTAGATTCCTTCGTAGAACATTTCTAAGTACAAGGTTCCTTATTCTACGGAAAATTCGGCAGCATCTCCCCCCCGCTACCACATAAATCTCCTCCTCTATCAAGGCCCGCTACCAAGACAACAACTCCAAGGGGGGGTTACACGTCTAACCGGACGGGTACAACTCTACTCCACAATAATACTACAAGTCTACTGTAAATACAATCCAATGTAAATACAGTTCAATTCTTTATAATCATCCTTCCAATATATCTTATACTCAATTCTAAACTACTACAATATGTAATATCCAATTACAATAGAGGGACATAGAACATTACCTCGATAAGCCCAAAATTATCCAAGATTATAAGTCGATCCTGAGCAACGTTTAGCTCCAATTCCTTACGCTCCAACCCACTCCAAGCAACCCTTAGAAGTTTCTAAACAACTTCTCTTAACAATTCATCAAGCTATGTTTCACGACCCGTTCCGGGGCCCGTGACTGGTGCCTTACCCGGGCACCCAAGTAGTCATACATCAGAGTAATCAGCGGAATATAAAAACAAGACATGAAACAGTTGTGAAATGAGACACAGTTTTATCTGAGAAAATGTCGCCTTTCGGCATATATATATAAACAAAGCCGTGATTACATCCCAACTGTACAATAGGACTACAGACCTCTAAGAAGATAAACAACTATGGCGGGACAGGGCCCCGCCATACCCTGAATGTACAAAACTATCTACAACAACAGGGAGATCATACCCAAAAGTCGAGCCTCCGGATAAGATGGAGCTCCTGACACCAAAGTACGGATCCTAACGATGTGGATCTAGCACCTGCTTTCCCTTACCTGCGGCATGAACGCGGCCCAGAGGTCGATTACAATGTACTAAGTATGCGAAACTGTAAAGTACTTAAATGAAAACATATCATTTCAAAATCAGTTTACATATATGTATGAAACAACCAAGGTAACCGTACATAGTGCCACATCATAAACAAGAGCAACAATAGGTAAATCAGAATGTGTCTTTTCTAGGTGCGAATGATCGAGCAGGCCAATCCCATAGTATCATTAAGCAATCCTAATCTGGACTCAGTAGTCCGCGTAGGCCACTCACGTGAGGCTGCGTGAGGCATAACCCGCGTCGAGGGTAGCTACTCCTCGGCATCGCCTGGACTCGTAGTCCGCGTGGCCACATAGACCGCGTGGCCACATGGACCGCACACTAACACCGAACTCGTAGCTCGCGTAGGTCCACGGACCCGCATGAGGTATTCTCGAATCATAGTCACACAGACTGCCTGAGGTATACCCCGCATCGGGGGGCAGCTTAACCCCCGGTATATCATGTCAAGAGGTGAGTGATGTAATACTAACATAACGGCTTATCGTTAAACAACATAAGCACAAACAAGAATAACCTTTTTACACAAACGTTACAGGATACTAACACACATAGCATCACAATATGTCTACTCAACAAACCATCTTACTGTACTTTCCAGAAATCAATACAAGTCTTTTATAAATACATAAGTAAACCGTTCCTTTTATCTTTCTTAAGTCGTTATACCTAACTTCCCATAAAACTAGTATAACTCTTAAGCTTTTGTTTAAAAAACCAAGTATTACTCTTCTTTCAAAAATGATTCATAATTCTTTTGAAATACTTCTAGATTCTTATTATTTAGACTCAAGTCAAAAGACGTCAAGTAAAACCATGTTCAGTTAACACACGTACGTCTACCGTACTATATATATACTTTAAAATATCATGCTTAAGAGTATAGGAAGAATCACATACCTTCTGAAATCCACCGCCAAGTCGAATATGTCGCGTGAGTATCAACCTATAATAGTCAAATACGTCTATCAATGTCTAGACTACACTGTAGGATTAAACTAAGCAGAGGTTTCTCTATTCTACGGAAAATCGGACAGCACTTCCCTACCCGGTAAACTATACAAGTTTCTTTGAATACTGATCTATGTAAGTACAGTTCAATCTTCTTTAATATTCTTCTGATGTATTTATAGTTCAATTCTCTTCTGTAATACCCTTCTATGTATTTTATACTTATTTCTATACTTCTACAGTATGTATTCTCCAATTACAATAGAATGATAAGATTATTTACCTCGATAAGCCCAATATTATCCAAGATATAAGTCGATCCTGAGCAAGGTTTAGCTCCTAATCATGCGCTCCAATCCGCTCCAAGAAACCCTTAGAAGTTCCTACACAACTTCTACTTTCTACTTCAACCAACTATGAAGTTTCTCTTAGGGTTTCGTTTAGTGACTATAGGAATACAAGGTAGTATTTCCGGACTCTACGTATAGAGGTAACTTTGGAAATACTAAAAGGGATTGGCTAAGGTATTTTGGGGATAGTAACAATACTTGGAGAGTATTTCTACCAAGAGGGGAGGGCTTTTGAGAGACTAGGGAAAGGGGAGAAGGGGTGTTTACGCTAAGCTCTCAAGAGGGGAAGTGAGGCTTGACGAAAGCTCTACAGAGGAAGGGAGTTTTAAGACTTGAAAGATGATTTGTGGATGAAGAAGTCTTCAACTCAAGGGGGGTATTTATAGGACTTTCAAGGGTCAAGATGAAGGCAAGTGGAGGGCAAGTGGAGGGTGGGGATTTGCACAAGTGCACCCTAACCCTACTCCATAAATCACTCACAAACATTGACCCTTAGTTTAGGCCTTAAAATCGTGCCAACCAAGCCCTCTTTGCCGTCCACTTGAGGGTGACAAGTGTCACCCTCTCGTTGGTCCAAAATATTTCATCTCTCGGAAAAATCCGCAAAAATTATAAATGACATAGCCGTAATTTTCCCTTCGCAAGTTTTGGAAAACGTTTCGTCGGAAAACAATTCGTTTCGTGGGTTGTGCACAAATTTCGTCCTATGCCTAACTTTAAGGCTTAAACTTTTGTACGTACGCCCTTACGTACATACTCAGGAAATACGGGGTATAACATTCTCCCATCCTTAGAAACATTCGTCCCGAATGTTCCTTCCCAAGACAGATAACGATAAGGTTCCTCATAACTTAAACAGTTTGCAAATGCCTCACATGGCCACAATACAACACTTAAGCAAATACATCAATGAAAAATTTACAAGTAGGAAAGTGAGTTACCTGGAGGTGTGGGGAATAGGTGAGGATACTTCTGCCTCATGTCCTCCTCAGCTTCCCACGTCATCTCCTCCCTTAGCTCGTTCCGCCACAAGACTTTGACGGAAGCCACGTCCTTGGTCCGCAGACGCCTAACCGGACGATCGATTATCGCTATGGGAATCTCCTCATACGATAACCCCTCGGTCACCTGGACATCGTCAATCGGGTGTACCCTAGATGGATCCCCGATACATCTCGCCAAGATAGAAACATGAAACACGGATGCATGCCTCCGGATCGGACGGCAGATCCAACTCATGAGCAACCTTGCCTGCGGACAATCGATCACGCCCGATGTACCTTGGGTGAGTTTCCCTTTCTTCGAATCACATCACACCGCCGTGGGTGACACGCGAAACCCAATCATCAAGCTCATACTCTAGATCTTAGGCGGCGATGATTTGCATATGACTTATGTTGACTCACGGTATCGATAACGCTCTGGATAAGCTTCACCTTATCGGCTGCTGCACGCAAATCTGGTCCCACTAACGCACTCGCCCACGTCAAACCAGCCTATCGGCGATCTGCACTTCCTCCCATACAAGGCCTCATAAAGGCGCCATCGAATCTTTGGAATGGTAGCTATTATTATCGCAAACTCAACTAGAGGCAAATGATCCTCCCACTACCCTCAAATCAATAACACAGGCTCGCAAAGATATCCTCAAAGTGCGGATAGTGCGATCCGTCTGTCATGCATGCGTCTAAGGATGGAATACGACTCGAGGCTCACTGCGTCCCTAGACCATCGAAAGACCTCAGGAAGTTAGCGTGGCGGGCTCCTGCATGCGATATGATAGAAATAGGGACTCATGCGATCGGCGATCTCTCGGATGTAAAGTCGGCATAATCCTCACTAGAAAAAGTCGTCTGACGGGAAGAAAGTGGGCTGATTTAGCACTGTCGGCGATAACCCAAATAGAATCATGTTTCCTGAGTGCGAGGTAACCACGTGATAAAGTCCATGTTGATCACCTCCACTTCCGTGTCGGGATCTCTATCGTCGCAATAATCCACGGGCCTCGTGCTCTATCTTCACTGCGACAACACGGCACTGAGCTACAAACTGCAACGTCCTCTTCAAGCCATCCCACCAATACACGGATCTAAGGTCGTGGTACATCTTGGTCGACCCGGATGGATGAAGTAACGTGCGTCTGTGTGCTTCCATAGAACTCTTGCCGAAGTCCTGCAATATCTGGAACACACAACCTGCCCTCAAACCTTAGCACCCCATCAGGTGCTACCTCAAAAGGACCCTTCCCCTCACGAAGAGTCGTATCACGATACCGCGTCAAAACCGGATCCTCGAACTGTTGCCTCTTCACCTCCTCGACGATGGAAGACTCGGCAACCTCTCGAACTCGAACCCCACTGCTATCAGAATCAATCAGTCGGACTCCAAGGCTTGCAAACTGATGTAACTCGCGGACCATGCCCCTTCTCTCTGGCTGCACATCTGATAGACTCCCCATCGACCTACGACTAAGAGCATCTGCCACAACATTGGCCTTCCCCGGGTGATACAGGATATCGACATCATAATGCTTAAGTAACTATAACCACCGTCTCTGTCGTAAGTTCAGCTCCCTCTGGCTGAAGATATACTGGAGGCTCTTGTGGTCTGTATAAATATCCACATGAACCCCATACAAATAGTGCCTCCAGATCTTCAAGGCCTGAATCACCGCTGCCAACTCCAAATCATGGGTGGGGTAGTTCCTCTCATGCTTCTTAATCTGTCGGGATGGGTATGCTATAACCTTACCCAGCTGCATCAACACACATCCGAGCCCGACGTCTGACACATCACAATACAATACATAACCGTCTGGACCCTCCGGAAGAGTAAGAACGGGGCGTCGTCGATCTCCTTCAAGAATCGGAAACCACGCTCTGGCATCAGTCCATTGAAACTTAGCTGTCTTCTGAGTCAGCCTAGTCAATGGTGCAGAGATAGAAGCAAACTTCTCCACGAACCGCCGATAGTAACCTGCAAGGCCCAGAAAGCTGCGCACCTCTGTCGGGGTAGTAGGTCTAGGCCAAGTCCTGACTGCCTCGATCTTGGACGTATCCACCCGAATACCATCGGCCCCGAAAATATGCCCAAGAAAAGCCACCGAAGCCAACCAAAACTCACATTTGGAAAACTTGGCGTATAACTGCTGGTCCTGGAGAACTCTCGGCCGATCGCCAAATGCTCCGCATGCTCCTGCTATGAGCGGGAATAAACCAAGATGTCATCAATGAACACTATCACAAACGTGTCCAAAAATGGCTTGAACACTCGGTTCATCAAATCCATGAATACCGCCGGAGCATTGGTCAACCCGAAAGACATGACCCTAAACTCATAATGCGTCTGCAATGCGATCCAGACATCCGCCTCTCGCACTGATGATAGCCCGATCGCAGATCAATCTTGAGAAACATCTCGCGCCTGCAATGGTCGAACAAATCATCAATCACAGGAAGGGTATCTGTTCTTAATGGTCACCTTGTTCAGCTGCCTGTAATCAACACACATGCGCAGCGTCCCGTCCTTCTTCTTCACGAACAATACCGGCGCTCCCCAGGGAGAAACACTAGGCCTGATGAAGCCGCTTCTCGAGAAATCTCTCGGTGGTCCTTCAACTCTCAACTCGGCGGTGCCGTTACGTATGGCGGAATGGAAATAGGCCGAGTGTCGCAGACATCGATACAAAACTCTATCTCCTCGGGAGGATACCGGAGGTCGTCTGAACACATCCGAACTCTCGACTCTGACCGGTGAAAATCAGTACCACACCTCGATGTCGAACACCCGAATGAGATGGTAGATATACCCCTTCTGCACCATCTTCCTAGCCTTGAGGTAGGAAATAAACCTACCCCTCGGCGACACCGTGTTCCCCTCCCACTCAACAACCGGCTCCTCAGGAAACTGGAACCGTACTACTCTCTCCCTGCAGTCTACATTGGCGTAGCAAGAAGCTAGCCAATCCATACCCATGATCACGTCGAAATCAGTCATATCCAACTCTATCAAGTCGGCTAGGGTCTGACGACTGCATATGGTCACTGGACAAGCCCTATATACCCGCCGAGCTACCACCGAATCACCCACTGGCGTAGCTACCTCGAAAGGGTCTATGGACTCAGGCTCTATCCCTATCCTACTAGCAATAAGGGGAGATATATAGGACATAGTAGAACCCGGATCTATCAAGGCATACACATCACAACCGAACCGATAAAGTACAGAGCGACATCGGCGAGGCCTCACCGGTCTGCGCCTTGGACAAGGCATATATGAGGTTCTGAGGACCGCTAGAACTGGGACCCGAACCACGACCTCTGCCGCGACTTGCTGGCCCATGAGTGCCCTGCCCTCCGGGGCGAGTAACTGTAGGAGATGAAGAAGACCCGGCGAAAGACCCTGTAGGTGACCCTCACACTGCCTGCGCCGCCCGATGGACGGGCTCGCAAAGTGACCGGCGCGCATCGTAACAAACTCTCGGAGCGATACCACAATTCCGTAATGGGATCTACCGCGACGGCTGGGGTGGTCCGATCGGCTAGCACTGCTACTGGGCGTCACGAAGTCCGGGGCCGTCCGCCTCGAATATCACGCCGTGGTGCAAATCTAGGCTAGCTGAGGCCGCCCACCCGATAGCTACCAAAGACCTGCCGTCTTGGCCTTCTTCTCGCCGGCTGTCGTCGGCTTCTCGCTCCGCCGCATCAGTGCATGAGCTGCGTGCGGGTAATGTCCATGCTGGTGAAGAGCTACACCCGCACAAGACTCGGCCATATAATCATCTAGCCCGGTGACGTAGCGGTGCACCCTGTCCTCCATATCTGCTACCAACGCAGGGACATATCGAGCCAACGAATCGAACTCAACATTGTACTCCCTAACTGTGCGTCCTCTCTGTATCAGCAACAAAAATCTGTCGGCCCGTGCCCTCGCCATGCGAGGCAAGAAGTGAGTGAGAAAAGCCTCGAGAACTCGTCCCAGTAGGCGGGACGCGTGCTCTCCCCGGGATAACTCCCACGAATCAAACCAATCGACTGCGGTATCACGCAGCCTATGTGAACTGAAGATCACGGACTCGGTCTCCGAATCCTTGATCACCCGCATTGTTACACCCCGTAAATTCTAGAGGATAGATAAGTTGGCAAACATGTGTTGGAAGGATTTTGAGTTTACCTTTGAGTATTGGACCCCAGTTGTTAAGGATTGTAAGGTGTTTAAAAGGCCTAGTGTGTAGTCCGTTGAATCTAGGTCCCAACGCAACCAACCGCTCGCCGATTGGACATCGAGTCAAAAGTTATGGAAGTTTCAAGTTTGGCGCGCGATCAAATGCATGACTTGATTCGGGGTTCAGTAGCCAGCCGGAGAGCGAACGCGGCGCGATTGTCGAGTCTGCGGTGTTGGCGCGCGCGCCGAATCAGGCGCGGCGCGTGCGCGTGCAATTATTTTCGAAGTGTTAGCGCCATGGCACACGTGGCAAGGCCGAGGCGGGATTTTCGGGTAAAGGAGAAAAATCGGGATATTTTTATAAGGAGCCTATGGGAGGGTGACAAGTGTCCTCCCATCCTTTGACCAATGATAGAAGCCTACTTTAGGGCCAAGTCTTGGAAGACTTGGCCATTTCATTTCAAACCTCCCAAGAGAAAACCCTCTCCTTCTTCTCTAGGTTTTGAGAAACCGGCCTTAGGGAACCGTTGGAGCGGCAAGGAGGAAAAGGTGTTGGTGAACTTGTGGGAAGCACGTGGACGAGTTTGTGGAAGGAAGTGGAAGAAAAGGGCTTGTGGGCTTTTCCAAAAGGTAAAAGTTTCCTTCCTCTTGGATTTGAGTTTTTACTTGTGATAGTAGTATAGATCTGTGAGCCCGAGGTTATATTTAGAGTTTGAATAGATTTGTGAGCTGAGGGCTGTTATAGTTAAGTTTGTATAGATTTGTGAGCTGAGGTCATATAGTTAAGTTGGCTTAGATTTGGATCTTGTAGCCTTGTTGATTTCGGCCTTGTGAAAGGTGGCAAGTTAATAGAAACAAAGGAAGTTCTCCCGATTCGTAGAATGTAGGGGCCTTGTACTTAGTTTACTCTACGTTCAAACTAGAGTTTGATAGACGCTTTATGGCCCTTATAGATTGAAGTACTACGTAGCATATTCTTCTTAAGGAGATAGTCTTGAGGAGCATTTTGCTTAGTGTCGACAATCGTCAGCGAGGTATGTGATTCTTCCTATCCTCTTCAAAGATGACTATTTGTGAAATATATAGTGCGGTTGACGCACGTGTGTTAAAGGAAATTGATTTTCCAAATTGTGTCTTGACTTGTTATGAAGTGTAAAGGGCTTCATTAGGTGTAAGAGTAGTAAGTCTTATCCGTTAGTAATGGGCACTCGGTGCAAAGAATGAGCCCTCTTGGTCTCATAAATGTTTATGTGGTAATTGGTTGGTTTAAAACATAAAGGGGTTATAACGCTTTATGGGAAGTCAGTTATAACAACTTTATGTGAGTAAAAGAACGGTTGTTGATTGGTAGAAGTTAAGAGACTTGATCTTGTAAGATAAGAGACTTAACTTAGAATTGTGAAAGTTTTGTAATGTATTCAAAAGTTGTAAAACCTCATTCGTGAGTAATGAGTAATACTTGGTTTTTGAAAACTTAAGAGTTATACTAGCTTTATGGGAAGTTAGGTATAACGGCCTAAGAATGTGAAATGGATTTCAAAGTGGGAACAAGTATCGAACACACCATCACAGCTTAATAAAGGAAATGGTTTCACTAATTGATTATACTAAAACCAGTAGAAACCTCCATCTGCATAGAAACTAAGATGAGACAAAATGATATTACATTTCCTAGATCATGGCTGCTTAAATGAGAATCATTGACAACAAGTTCTGGTTTTTCTTAAAATTCCAAAGAATGAACTTAATGGATTGTAAAGGATAATGTACTGGATTTTGGAAAAGAGAAGTAACTTGAGTTTGAAAGTATAAATCACTTGTTTCAAATATCGAACTTTTCTTAGGGGAAAAGTAAATGACTTGGTTTTAAAAGGTAGGAATACTTGACCTTAAAGGAGTTAATTACTTGGACTTTTAAAAAGTATACTTGACGTTATGTTAATTGTGTTTGAAGTACGTGTTCTAAACATGAATGTGTGTGATACGATGTGTGATAGTATCGTATGGTTTCTACGTAAAGAGAGGTCTTTGAAGGTAGGAAAGAATGTAGTATTTTGGGGTTGGAACCCGTTTGTTGACTTAAACGAAGGTACTTTGAGTTGTGTGTAACCCGTCTTGTGGTGATAGTTTTGATGTTGTGCAAGTGTTTGACTTTGTGCTCTACAGTCTCGACGGAGGCCTGATATCGGGGTATGATGGACATATCGACACGCTGGGTAGCCACGTATGCTTCCACTATATTGATCCTTTGGGACATATCGACACGTTGGGTAGCCCACGGTATGCTTCCATTAAGTGTTATCTTGTAAACTGGTTTGGACATACCGACACGTTGGGTAGCCGCAGTATGCGTCCACATGAGTATTATCTTGTTATTGGTTGGGACATACCGACACGCTGGGTAGCCCACGAGTATGCGTCCACAAATGAGTACTATCTTGTTATTGGGTTCGACATACCGACACGTTGGGTAGCCGAGTATGCGCCCACTTTGAGTAATGATCTTTCGGCGTGAGTCCTCGACTTGACGGGTTTGATTTGACCAATCTGATATATCGTGGTGTCTTGTAGTTTGGTTATCATACGTATCTCTGCTTTCCTTATAGACTATTATGATTTCATTTACGATTTTTTACTTTTTATGCACTGTGTTGTTATCGACCCGGGCCGCGTTCATGCCGCAGTCGAGATACATCGCTGTTGATCCGCACCCTTTGGATCGTTCGTCTCGTAAAGCTCCATTCCTTCGAGACTTTGTCACTTGGTACGGTTCAAGTTGTAGAACTTTTTGTACATTCGGGGTATGGCGGGCCCGTCCGTCAGAGATGTTATAAAAATTCTTAGAAGTGCAGTAATCGATGTGGCGGGGATTATCGCTCAGTGTTAGTTATTTTTGAGAAAAGGTAACCGCTTGGTTAGCCTGCTTTCTCTTTTCATTGGTTATCATGTATGAGTTTTAATTTCCGATTTTCTCGATGTTGTTTGACTACTTGGGTGCGGGTAAGGCACGATCGCGGCGGTTTGGTCGTGGCAGTGGTATCGAGCGCTAGTCCTCGGAAAGTGTCTGCACCGTGTCTAGTAGAGTCTTGATTATCGATGTGTTGTGCACCACATCTATAATCGGAGGTCATGACATTTAGGATTGGTTTATTCTTCTCATTCCGAGATCGTGCCTTAGAGCCGTGTTGTAAGTTGGACCCTCCGGCGTGTTTCGCTTTTACGCTTATGCCTGCGAAAACAACCAGGCCCGAAGGGCAAGCGGCGGCGAGGAGTCTGCGAGTAAGCGAGACGCCTCTACAGAGACCACGATTCGAGCCTCCCATCCCGGTGCGGGAGCGAGAGAGACGGGTTACAAGGAGTTGGCCCGATTATTGGCGTGGTTCAGGCGAACACGAGGATAGCCGGGCCGCAGTTCGATGCACCATGGTTCACCCGAGATCGGATAGTTTGAGGTCGCGGGACTTTACGAGTCAGGCCCGCGAGTTCTGGTCGAGGCACGAGGATGATCGCAGGAGTTCATCCGACGATTCTGCGGATCGAGAGTGATCAAGGCATCGGAGACCGAGTCGGTGGTCTAGGTTCGCATCGGGTGCGTGATACCGCATGATCGGTTTGATTCGTGCGAGCTGTCCGGAGGCATGCACTTCCAGCGAGATGGGACGAGTTCTCGGAGGCATTTCTTGCACATTTCTTGCCTCCACAGATGAGGAGGACTCGGGCCGACAGGTTTTTGATGTTGAGGCAGAACGGGCGTACGGTTCAGGAGTACAACGTGGAGTTTAACTCACTAGCTCGATGCGTCCCGCGTTAGTAGCGACATGGAGGACAGTGCACCGCTATGTCACAGGCTTGATGACTATTTGGCGTAGAGTTGCTCGAGTAGCTCTTAGGGCATGGACATTGCCGCGTGCGAGCTCATGCACTTGGATGTGAGGCACGTAGAGTCGGCGGAATGACCAAGATCGCCAGAGTAGGGCCAAGCGGCCAGGTCCTGGTGACCTTCGGCGGCGCACCTGGCGAGTTAGTTATGCGCCTCCGCCAAGACGTAGTGCTCCACCTCGACCGTCGGGGCGCTCGAAAAATTCGGGAAGCGGTCGTGGCTCAAGGTTTCGGTTTTGGGGATCGTGGATGTTAGTCGGATGGGACCACCCTTACCTCGTTGCGGACCATTGTGGTAGGCTCCACGATGGGAGTGTCGTGCTAATAGGGAATCTGTTTTACATGCGGCCACCGCCATTTTGCAAGGAATTGTCCACCAGAGATAGCGGAGGTTGAGATTCACCTTCGGGATCGATGGACGATTCACCTCCTCCTTTTGTGCGTCGTCGGAAAGAACATGAGTAGAGCGACAAGAAGGAAGTGAAGCAATAGTTACGGTATGTTCTTAACCTCAGAGTATTGTATGCTTTGATGTTGTGGTGATGTGTTGAGTCTTATGTTAGGGTAGCTTTGTGTATATAATGTGATTTGGAAGCATGGTTAATAAAGAGGGTAAGTTGGGGATGAGAAAAATTTTGAACCTTAGAATTTATAACGATTGAGACCTTAGATGTAAAGGCGTCTTGGGTAGAAGCCTTCATCGTTAATCCTTGTCGGAGTGTATGGTATACATGGAGTTTTGTGTGATGATTCCATGGGTAGTTTGCGATGGAAGTGGTAGCTTCCATGACGTGGATTAGTAAGATGGACGAGTTGGAGGTAGTGACTCAGGTGGTAGAAAGCGAGCGATGTTGAATTGTGGGCGTGTGCTAGAGAGGGTGTGAGTATACAAGGAAGGTACGCCGAGTAAGGAGAGTATCCTTTAGACCAAGGGAGGAGAAAATAGTGATGTTTGCACGTAGAGGTGATTTCCCCGTTAGCTGGAATTTGGAGATGCGTGATTTCTATATTATGGCCATGAGGGGCATAAATGAGTTTTTGGTAGGTATAGTAGTGAAGACTATACCGGCGCATGTGTTCTCAAGACTTGGAAGGAACATTCGACGAATGTTTCTAAGGGGAAGAATGTTACACCCCGTAAATTCTAGAGGATAGATAAGTTGGCAAACATGTGTTGGAAGGATTTTGAGTTTACCTTTGAGTATTGGACCCCAGTTGTTAAGGATTGTAAGGTGTTTAAAAGGCCTAGTGTGTAGTCCGTTGAATCTAGGTCCCAACGCAACCAACCGCTAAATCGATTGGACATCGAGTCAAAAGTTATGGAAGTTTCAAGTTTGGCGCGCATCAAAAGCGATGACTTGATTCAGGGGTTGTGCGCCGGAGAAGCGGTCAGCGCGATTGTACCGGTGGGGTGTTGCGCGCCGCCGAATGCGGCATGGCGCGTGCAGCGTGCAATTATTTTCGAAGTGTTAGCGCCGCGGCCGTGGCGGCAGCGCGGCGGGACTTTCTGCGGGTAACGGAGAAAAAGCAGGGATATTTTTTATAAGGAGCCTATGGGAGGGTGACAAGTGTCCATCCCATCCTTTGACCAGCGATAGAAGCCTACTTTAGGGCCAAGTCTTGGAAGACTTGGCCATTTCATTTCAAACCCTCCCGAGAAAACCCTCTCCCTTCTCTAGGTTTTGAGAAACCCGCCTTAGGGAACCGTTGGAGCGCGGCAAGGAGGAAAAAGGTGTTGGTGAACTTGTAGGAAGCACTGTGGACGAGTTTGTGGAAGGAAGTGGAAGAAAAGGGCTTGTGGGCTTTTCCAAAAGGTAAAAGTTTCCCTTCCTCTTGGATTTGAGTTTTTACTTGTGATAGTAGTATAGATCTGTGAGCCCGAGGTCATATATTTAGAGTTTGAATAGATTTGTGAGCCCGAGGCTGTTATAGTTAAGTTTGTATAGATTTGTGAGCCCGAGGTCATTATAGTTAAGTTGGCTTAGATTTGGATCTTGTAGCCTTGTTGATTTCGGCCTTGTGAAGGTGGCAAGTTAATAGAAACAAAGGAAGTTCTGTCGATTTCAGTAGAATGTAGGGGCCTTGTACTTAGTTTACTCTACGTTGAAACTAGAGTTTGATAGACGTTTATGGCCCTTATAGATTGAAGTACTACGTGTAGCATATTCTTCTAAGGAGATAGTCTTGAGGAGCATTTTGCTTAGTGTCGACAATCGTCGCGAGGTATGTGATTCTTCCTATCCTCTTGAGATGACTATTTGTGAAATATATAGTGCGGTTGACGCGTGTGTTAAAGGAAATTGATTTTCCAAATTGTGTCTTGACTTGTTATGAAGTGTAAAGGGCTTCATTAGGTGTAAGAGTAGTAAGTCTTATCCGTTAGTAATGGGCACTCTGCTTAAAGAATGAGCCCTCTTGGTCTCATAAATGTTTATGTGGTAATTGGTTGGTTTAAAACATAAAGGGGTTATAACGGCTTTATGGGAAGTCGATTATAACAACTTTATGTGAGTAAAAGAACGGTTGTTGATTGGTAGAAGTTAAGAGACTTGATCTTGTAAGATAAGAGACTTAACTTAGAATTGTGAAAGTTTTGTAATGTATTCAAAAGTTGTAAAACCTCATTCGTGAGTAATGAGTAATACTTGGTTTTGAAAACTTAAGAGTTATACTAGCTTTATGGGAAGTTAGGTATAACGGCCTAAGAATGTGAAATGGATTTCAAAGTGGGAACAAGTATCGAACACACCATCGTCATTAATAAAGGAAATGGTTTCACTAATTGATTATACTAAAACCAGTAGAAACCTCCATCCGCATAGAAACTAAGATGAGACAAAATGATATTACATTTCCTAGATCATGGTCGCTAAATGAGAATCATTGACAACAAGTTACTTTTCTTAAAATTCCAAAGAATGAACTTAATGGATTGTAAAGGATAATGTCTTGGATTTTGGAAAGAGAAGTAACTTGAGTTTGAAAGTATAAATCACTTGTTTTCAAATATCGAACTTTTCTTAGGGAAAAGTAAATGACTTGGTTTTAAAAGGTAGGAATACTTGACCTTAAAGGAGTTAATTACTTGGACTTTTAAAAGTATACTTGACGTTATGTTAATTGTGTTTGAAGTGCGTGTTCTAAACATGAATGTGTGTGATACGATGTGTGATAGTATCGTATGGTTTCTACGTAAAGAGAGGTCTTTGAAGCGTAGGAAAGAATGTAGTATTTTGGGGTCGAACCCGCTTGTTGACTTAAACGAAGGTACTTTGAGTTGTGTGTAACCCGTCTGCGTGCTTGTGGTGATAGTTTTGATGTTGTGCAAGTGTTTGACTTTGTACCGAGTCTCTCGACGGAGGGCCTTGATATTGGGAGTATGATGGACATATCGACACGCCGGGTAGCCCACTGTATGCTTCCACTATATTGATCCTTTGGGACATATCGACACGTTGGGTAGCCCACGTATGCTTCCATTAGAGTGTTATCTTGTAAACCGTTTGGACATACCGACACGTTGGGTAGCCCACGAGTATGCGTCCACAATGAGTATTATCTTGTTATTGGTTCGACATACCGACACGCTGGGTAGCCCACGGTACGCGCCCACGTGAGTACTATCTTGTTATTGGGTCGACATACCGACACGCTGGGTAGCCCACGAGTATGCGCCCACTTTGAGTAATGATCTTTCGCGTGAGTCCTCGACTTGACGTGGTTTGATTTGACCGAATCAGATATACGTGGTGTCAGTAGTTTGGGCTATCATACATGTCTCCTGCTTTCCTTATAGACTATTATGATTTCATTTACGTGATTTTTCTGCTTCGCATACTCGCACTGTTGTAATCGACTCCCTTCTGGCCGCGCTCACGCCGCAGTCGAGATACATCGCTTGTTGATCCGCACTTTGGATCGCTGTTCGCCTCGAAGCTCCATTCCTTCTGAGACTTTGTCACTTGGTACGGTTTCAAGTTGTAGAACTTTTGTACATTCGTGGGTATGGCGGGCCCCGTCCCGCCGAGATGTTATAAAAATTCTTAGAGGTCCAGTAATCGATGGCGGGGATTGTAACTGCTCGTGTGTTAGTTATTTTTCGTAAAAGGTAACCGCCGTTAGCCTGCTTTTCTTTTCATTGGTTATCATGTATGAGTTTTAATTTCCGCTGATTTTCTCGATGTTGTTTGACTACTGGGTGCGGGTAAGGCACCGCGCCCGGTTTGGTCGTGATGTAAGTGGTATCGAGCGCTTAGTCCTCGGAAAGTGTCTACGCACCGTGTCAGTAGAGTCTTGATTATCGATGTGTTGTGCACCACATCTATAATCGTGAGGTCATGACATTTAGGATTGGTTTCTATTCTTCTCATTCGAGATCGTGCCTTAGAGCCGTGTTGTAAGTCGACCCTCCGACGTGTTTCGCTTTTACCGCCATGCCTCTCGCGAAAGGCAACCAGGCCCGGCGGCAAGGCAAAGCGAGAGGAGTCGCGAGTAGAGCAGACGCTCTACAGACCACAAGACTGAGCCTCCACCCCACGGCCCTGAGCAGGAGACGGGTTACGCGAGTTGGCCCGCGATTGGCCGTGGTCAGGCCGACACGAGGATAGGCCGACGCAGCAGCCCAGTGAGCACCGCGTTCACCCGAGATCGGATAGTTTGAGGTCGCGGACTTTTCGAAGTGTGGCCCGCCGAGTTCTACGGTCGAGGCACGAGGATGATCCGCAGGAGTTCATCCGACGATTCAGCGATCACGAGAGTGATCAAGGCATCGGAGACCGAGTCGGTGGTCCTAGGTTCGCATCGGCCGCGTGATACCGCAATGATCGTTTGATTCGCGAGCCGGCCCGGGAGGGCATGCACTTCCAGCGAGATGGGACGAGTTCTCGAGGCATTTCTTGCACATTTCTTGCCTCCACGTATGAGGAGGACTCGGCCGACATTTTTGATGTTGAGGCGCACGCGCGTTCGTCAGAGTACAACGTGGAGTTTAACTCACTAGCTCTGCACGCCCCCGTTAGTAGCCGGCATGGAGGACAGAGTGCACCGCTATGTCACGGGCTTGATGACTATTTGGCGGAGTTGCTCGAGTAGCTCTTCACCGCATGGACATTGCCCGCACGCAGCTCATGCACTTGGATGCGAGGCACGCGGAGTCGACGGAATGACCAAGATCGCAGAGTAGGGCCAAGGCGCAGGTCCTTTGGTGACCTTCGGCGGCAAATTTCACAGTTAGTTATGCGCCTCCGCCAAGACGTAGTGCTCCACCTCGCCGCCGTGACGCTCAAAATTGAGCAGTCGTGGCTCCGTTTCGGTTTTTGGGATCGTGGATGTTAGTCGGATGGGACCACCCTTACCTCGTTGTGACCATTGTGGTAGGCTCCACGGGGAGTGTCGCTAATAGGGAATCTGCTTTACACGCCAGCCGCCATTTTGCAAGGAATTGTCCCACCGAGATAGCGCGAGGTTGAGATTCAGCCGGGATCGCGATCGATTCACCTCCTCCTTTTGTGCGTCGTCTTGAAAGAACATGAGTAGAACGACAAGAAGGGAAGTGAAGCAATAGTTACAGTATGTTCTTAACCCTCTGTAGTATTGTATGCTTTGATGTTGTGGTGATGTGTTGAGTGCTATGTTCGTAGCTTTGTGTATATAATGTGATTTGGAAGCATGGTTAATAAAGAGGGTAAGTCGGGATGAGAAAAATTTTGAACCTTAGAATTTATAACATTGAGACCTTAGATGTAAGGCCGCCTCGGGTAGAAGCCTCATCGTTAATCCTTGTCGGAGTGTATGGTATACATGGAGTTTTGTGATGATTCCATGGGTAGTTTGCGATGGAAGTGGTAGCTTCCATGACGTGGATTAGTAAGATGGACGAGTTGGAGGTAGTGACTCCAAGGTGGTAGAAACAGAAGCAGTGACTGAATTGTGGAACGTGTGCTAGAGAGGGGTGTGAGTATACAAGGAAGGTACGCCGAGTAAGGAGAGTATCCTTTAGACCAAGGGAGGAGAAAATAGTGATGTTTGCACGTAGAGGTGATTTCCAGTTAGCCGGAATTGAGATGCGTGATTTCTATATTATGGCCATGAGAGGCATAAATGAGTTTTGTAGGTATAGTAGTGAAGACTATACCGCGCATGTGTTCAAGACTTGGAAGGAACATTCGACGAATGTTTCTAAGGGGAAGAATGTTACACCCCGTAAATTCTAGAGGATAGATAAGTTGGCAAACATGTGTTGGAAGGATTTTGAGTTTACCTTTGAGTATTGGACCCCAGTTGTTAAGGATTGTAAGGTGTTTAAAAGGCCTAGTGTGTAGTCCGTTGAATCTAGGTCCCAACGCAACCAACCGTTCGTCGATTGGACATCGAGTCAAAAGTTATGGAAGTTTCAAGTTTGGCGCGCAATGGCAAAGCAGTTGACTTGGTTCAGGGTTCAGGCCGCGCCGAGAGCGTGCGCGCCGATTGTACCGAGGGTCTGCGGTGTTGCGCCGGCGCCGACGCGGCGCGCCAGACGCTGCAATTATTTTCGAAGTGTTAGCGCGCGCCACTGGCGCGCGCGCCGAGGCGGGATTTTCATGCAAAGGAGAAAAATCGGGGATATTTTTATAAGGAGCCTATGGGAGGGTGACAAGTGTCCTCCCATCCTTTGACCAATGATAGAAGCCTACTTAGGCCAAGTCTTGAAGACTTGGCCATTTCATTCAAACCCTCCCAAGAGAAAACCCCTCTCCTTCTCTCTAGGTTTTTGAGAAACCCGCCTTAGGAACCGCTGAGCGGCAAGGAGGAAAAAGGTGTTGGTGAACTTGTGGGAAGCACTGGTGGACGAGTTTGACGGAAAGGAAGTGGAAGAAAAGGGCTTGTGGGCTTTTCCTTAAGGTAAAAGTTTCCCTTCCTCTTGGATTTGAGTTTTACTGTGATAGTAGTATAGATCTGTGAGCCCGAGGTCGTTATATTTAGAGTTTGAATAGATTTGTGAGCCTGAGGCTGTTATAGTTAAGTTTGTATAGATTTGTGAGCCTGAGGCTGTTATAGTTAAGTTGGCTTAGATTTGGATCTTGTAGCCTTGTTGATTTCGGCCTTGTGAAAGGTGGCAAGTTAATAGAAACAAAGGAAGTTCTCCCACTCCGTAGAATGTAGGGCCTTGTACTTAGTTTACTCTACGCTCAAACTAGAGTTTGATAGACGTTTTACGGCCCTTATAGGATTGAAGTACTACGGTAGCATATTCTTCTTAAGGAGATAAGATCTTGAGCATTTTGCTTAGTGTCGACAATCGTCATGAGGTATGTGATTCTTCCTATCCTCTTCAAAGATGACTATTTGTGAAATATATAGTGCGGTTGACGCACGTGTGTTAAAGGAAATTGATTTTCCAAATTGTGTCTTGACTTGTTATGAAGTGTAAAGGGCTTCATTAGGTCAGAGTAGTAAGTCTTATCCGTTAGTAATGGGCACTCGGTGCTTAAAGAATGAGCCCTCTTGGTCTCATAAATGTTTATGTGGTAATTGGTTGGTTTAAAACATAAAGGGGTTATAACGGCTTTATGGGAAGTCAGTTATAACAACTTTATGAGTAAAAGAACGGTTGTTGATTGGTAGAAGTTAAGAGACTTGATCTTGTAAGATAAGAGACTTAACTTAGAATTGTGAAAGTTTTGTAATGTATTCAAAAGTTGTAAAACCTCATTCGTGAGTAATGAGTAATACTTGGTTTTGAAAACTTAAGAGTTATACTAGCTTTACGGGAAGTTAGGTATAACGGCCTAAGAATGTGAAATGGATTTGAAAGTGGAACAAGTATCGAACACACCATCAGCAGCTAATAAAGGAAATGGTTTCGACTAATTGATTATACTAAAACCAAGAGAAACCTCCATCCGCATAGAAACTAAGATGAGACAAAATGATATTACATTTCCTAGATCATGGTCGCTTAAATGAGAATCATTGACAACAAGTTCGTTTTTCTTAAAATTCCAAAGAATGAACTTAATGGATTGTAAAGCGATAATGTACCGGATTTTGGAAAAGAGAAGTAACTTGAGTTTGAAAGTATAAATCACTTGTTTCAAATATCGAACTTTTCTTGAGGAAAAGTAAATGACTTAGTTTTAAAAGGTAGGAATACTTGACCTTAAAGGAGTTAATTACTTGGACTTTTAAAAGTATACTTGACGTTATGTTAATTGTGTTTAAAGACGTGTTCTAAACATGAATGTGTGTGATACGATGTGTGATAGTATCGTATGGTTTCTACGAAAGAGAGGTCTTTGAAGGTAGGAAAGAATGTAGTATTTTGGGGTTGGAACCCGTTTGTTGACTTAAACGGTACTTTGAGTCATGTGTAACCCGTCTGCGGCGCGTGATAGTTTTGATGTTGTGCAAGTGTTTGACTTTGTGCTACCGAAGTCTCTCGACGAGGGCCTGATATCGGGGTATGATGGACATATCGACACGCTGGGTAGCCCACTGTATGCTTTCCACTATATTGATCCTTTGGGACATATCGACACGCTGGGTAGCCCACTGTATGCTTCCATTGTGAGTGTTATCTTGTAACCGTTTGGACATACCGACACGCTGTAGCCCACGAGTATGCGCCCACAAAGTGAGTATTATCTTGTTATTGGTCAGACATACCGACACGCTGGGTAGCCCACGAGTATCGCCCACAATCAGTACTATCTTGTTATTGGGTTGGACATACCGACACGCTGGGTAGCCCACGCAGTATGCGCCCACTTTGAGTAATGATCTTTTCGGCGCGAGTCCTCGACTTGATGTGGTTTGATTTGATCAATCAGATATACGTATGCATCAGAGTTTGGTTATCATACATGTCTCTGCTTTCCTTATAGACTATTATGATTTCATTTACAAGATTTTTGCTTCGCATACTCTGCGTTGTTATCGACTTTCGGGGCCGTTCACGCCGCAGTCGAGATCATCGCTTGTTGATCCGCACTTTGGATCGCTGTTCGCCTCGTAAAGCTCCATTCCTTCGAGACTTTGTCACTTGGTACGGTTTCTCAAGTTGTAGAACTTTTGTACATTCTGGGTATGGCGGGCCCGCCCCGCCGAGATGTTATAAAAATTCTTAGAAATCAGAGTATCGATGTGAGGAGGATTGTAATCGCTCGTGTTAGTTATTTTTCGTAAAAGGTAACCGCTGTTAGCCTCGCTTTCTCTTTTCATTGGTTATCATGTATGAGTTTTAATTTCCGCTGATTTTCTCGATGTTGTTTGACTACTGGGTGCGGGTAAGGCACCGCCGCGGTCTTGCCGGGTCGTGACACGCATGATCCATCAGAATCGCGGATGAACTCTCGCGATCATCCTCGTGCCTCGACCGTAACTCGCGCTACAACTCGTAAAATCCCGTAGCCTCAAATCGTCCGATTCGGGTGAACCACGTGCACCGCTGAATCGATCGCTGCATCCACTTATCTCATGTTCGCCACGATCCTCGCAGAATCGCTATCTTCAGAACCCATCTCATTCGCTCCGGCCGTGGGATCGGAGGCGCAGTATCGTGGTCTCATCACCATCGCCGCGACCCTAAACCGCTGGGCCGGCGGTGTCGTGGAACTCGCTGCTCGGGTATAGATCACTCGAGCCTCGTGACTTCTGGTCCTACTAGCGCCTCCTACGCTTGCCTTCGGGCTCAAGGTTTTACGTGGAGTCATAACTGTTAAAGAAAGGAAATACGTTAGAGGAGTCCGACTTATAACACATGTCACGACCCGACTTCGGGCCCGTGACTGGTGTCTTACCCCGGGCACCCTAGTGATACAACATCAGAGAAAATCAGCGGAAATAAAAACTTAAACGGAAACAATATATAACATAAGAAAACAGGCCAACCAAAACGGTTGCCTTCTTGCATATATACTGAATAATGAGCTACATCCTTTACAACCCCGCCACAACAAGTACTTCACACTTAAGAATGTAACAACAACTATGACGGACAGGCTCCGCCATACCCCGAATGTACAAGAACCTACAACTCAGGAAAACATACCAAAAGATTAGCCTCCGAGAAACGGAGCTTCCTAATACATCAATCGTGATCCTATGGCGAGGATCAACAACCGATGTACCTCTACCGCAGATGAACGCAGCCCCGGCGAGGTCAAGATAACAGTACCAAGTATGTGAAATCGAAAATATCAGAATGAAATCATAACAGTTTATATAAAACAGGAGACATGTATGATAATCAAACTACAGTTTACAACATAAAGGTAGTCATGTAAAGGCAGGGACTCACTCCATCAAAGTCATCCTTCATGCCCGTGGAACTCGTTCCTCACTGCCGGCAGTCTAGGTATAAATCGTATGATACGTATAACATGTCTCGGCCCATCCCATGGGACTCGAGGTGGAATCGCTTGGAATACATGTCTCGCCCATCTCATGGGACTCGATAGGAATCGTATGGAATACATGTCTCGACCCATCTCACGACTCGATAGAATCGTATAGAATACATATCTCGCCCATCTCATGGGACTCGATAGGAATCGTATGGAATACATGTCTCGCCCATCTCATGGGACTCGATAGGAATCGTATGGAATACATGTCTCGCCCATCTCACGGGACTCGATAGGAATCGTATGGAATACATGTCTCTACCATCTCACGGGACTCGATAGGAATCATATGGAATACATGTCTCGGCCCATCTCACGGGACTCGATAGGAATCGTATGGTATACATGTCTCGCCCATCTCATGGGACTCGATAAAGAATCGGGTGAAATACATTCCCTGGCCCATCCTATGGACTCGGTATCGCTGTGGAATACATTCCGGTCCATCCCATGGACTCGGATCGAATCGACCATAACATTTAAACTCTCTTTAAGATTAAGATAATACCATACTTTCCTTTTTAAAATCAAGTAGCAACATTCTTTTCAAAAGTTCAAGTTTGCCTAATTTCAAATACTCAAGTCTCGCATTTTCGAAAGGTTTCGTAGTTCATAGTCTTAATCACTTAATAACATAATTCTCTTTTAAAACAATTTGAGTAACATATGCCTTATGTGTGAGTAGGTTATTCTTGTTTATAACAATCTTATTAAAGCAACCATGATCTAGGAAATGTAATACAATTTTGTCTTATCTTAGCTTCTATGCAAATGGAGGTTTCTACCGTTTTAATATAATTAATTATTTGTTAATAAATTTTCCTTTATTAACGCTGCAGTGGTTCGCTCGATACTTATTCTCATTTCCGAAATCAGTAAAACATTATTCTTTAAAAACCAAGTACTCATTACTCACGAATGAGGTTTCACACTTTTTAACAAAATTCATATCAATTCAATTAAGTCAAGTCTCTTATATTTTAAGATCAAGTCTCTTAACTTCTAAAATCAATAAACCATTCTTTTACCTACATAAAGTCGTTATAACTAACTTCCCATAAAGCTATTATAACACTTTATGTTTTAAACCAACCAAAACTCATTTAGCACACGTATCGCTCACCGTACTACATAGTTTACAAAACATCATGCTAGAAAGGATAGGAAGAGGTTCTCATACCTCGCGACGATTATCGATAATTAGCAAAATGCTCCAAGTACTACCACCTTGCTAGCCTTTTCCACCCTTCAAGTAGAATACGCTACTCGTAGTACTTCCACCTATAATGGTCACAAAACGTCTATCAACCTCTACAACTCTTCGTAGAATAATTCTAAGTACAATGTTCTATATTCTACGAAAAATTCGGCAGCACCTCCCCCCCCCCCCCCCGCAACCACCTAAATCTCCTCCTATAACGAGGCCTGCTACCAAACCAACAATTCCAGGGGGGGTTACACGTCTAACCGGACGTGTACAATTTTTACTCCACAATAATACTACAAGTCTACTGTAAATACAGTCCAATGTAAATACAGTTCAATTCTTTTTAATCATCCATCCAATATATCTTATACTCAATTCTAAACTACTACAATATGTAATATCCAATTACAATAGAGGAACATAGATCATTACCTCGATAAGCCCAAAATTATCCAAGATTTAAAAGTCGATCCTGAGCAACGTTTAGCTCCAATTCCTTACGCTCCAACCCGCTCCAAGCAACCCTTAGAAGTTTCTAAACAACTTCTCTTAACACTTCATCTAAGCTATGAAGATTTTTCTAGGGCTTCGTTTAGCAACTATTGGAATAAAGTAGTATTTCCGGGCTCCTAGTATTGAAATAACTTTGGAATACTACTAGGGATACTAGGCCAAGGTATTTGGGATAATACAATAATACTCAAGGTATTTTCCACTCAAGTGGGGTAGGGGGGACGAAAACAACTACAAAGGGGAGGGGAGTATTTTGCCTTGGAAGCTTAAGTGTGGGATGAAAATTGTCTTCAACTTAAGGGGGTATATATAGAAGAATCAAGGGTCGAGATTTAAGCAAATGTAAGGTATAGATTGGGGACATGTGGGTGGGTAGTTTACCAACCATTTGCCTACCACAAAAATGGGACAAGTGGCTTGCCACTTGTCCCCTAAAAAACGTCCATGCCAAGTGTCTTTCATCAATTTGGCCACTTGGCCACATGGGGGTGACACGTGTCGCCCCCTACTCGTCCAAAATATTTCATTTTCCGAAAATATCCGTAATGCCAAAAATCCGAAAATAAAGTGGGCCCCATAAACCGTAAATTTTCCCCGTGGGCCCCACGTGTCCAATTCCGGAAATAAAATTCCATAAATCTTAAAAATTCCAAAAAGTCCGAATACCAAATCTGGTAATCCAATTCCCATTAATGAACCTTTTTCCTACACAAAATTCGGAAACTTTTCCGTCGAAAAATCACATCTTTCTTCCTTTCCAATTTTAATGTCGTATTTACGTACGTACGTCCTCATATACATACCCTGGAACTACGGGGTGTAACATTCTTCCCCCCTAAGAAACATTCGTCCCGAATGTTCCTTCTAAGTCCCCAAACATACCTGTGCCGGTATAGTATTCCCTACTATACTTACGAAACCAAATATGCCATAGATGGCCATAATACAACATACGCGCAAAAACTCAATCCAAGCCAACGAGGAATCCCCTCTAACGTGTATAACAACACAAAAACTTCCACCCATGGTCCAAAGGATACTTTCTTCCCCTCTTCACTTATAAAAAGGACACTTCCATCTTCTTAACACATCTTAGCCTCTTTTCTTACTCGTCGTACCTTCCTCGTACACTCGAACTCTTCCTACAATACGCACTACATTCTGCTATTGCTTCAGTTTCCAAAATCTCGGGGTTACTATCTCCAACTTGGTTATCATTAACTGGGAACACTCTGGATGGATCTCCGATACTCTTCCAAAATATAGCAACATGGAATACCGGACGTCGCTTCCTAAGTTGAATGGCGGCTAACTTATAGGCAACCTAAACAAGTCTCTTAAGGGTCAAGATATCTCTCAGAACTACCGCCTCACTTTCCTTTGTCGCCTAATCATAATCCTCGCCGGGCGCATAACTACAGAAGGTGATGAACCAGCCACTGATCCTGAAGGCTGAGTCGTAACATCCGCGCTACCTCTGGTCGGACAATTTCTCGCAAAATGGCCCTGCTGGCCGCAAGCATAACAAGCTATCGAAGTAGTACGACACTTCCCATAAGAACACCTACCACAACGGCCATACCGAGGTGGGGGTGGCCTCCTCTGGCTAACACACCCCTTCCTCTACGACCCACTGAATCCGCAACTGACTTGGTAGGCTAAATCATCCCACATGTATCCATCCTACTAAGACATTCTTTCTTCACATGGCCCTGACGGCCGCTGGTAAAACAAGCATTAGTAAAAAAAACGACATTTCCTCGGGATGACGTTGTTATACCCCGTATTTCTAGAGTATGTACGTAAGGACGTACGTACAAAAGTTTTAGCCTTAAAGTTAGGCATAGGACGAAATTGGTGCACAACCCACTAAAAGAACCGTTTTCCGACGAAACGTCTTCCAAACTTTGCGTAGGGAAAATTACGGCTATGTCATTTATAATTTTTGCGGATTTTTCCGAGAGATGAAATATTTTGGACCAACGAGAGGGTGACACTGTCACCCTCATATGGACGGGAAAGAGGGCTTGGATGGCACTATTTTGGGGCTTGTTTTGTGGCCTAAAACATGGGTCAATGTTTGTGAGGGATTTGTGGAGTAGGATAGGGTACACTTGTGCAAATCTCCACCTTACACTTGCCTACCACTTGGCTTCATCTTGGCCATTGGTTGGCCTATAAATACCCCTTTAGTTGATGAGTTATTTCATCCACACTTAGACATTTTCCAAGTCTTAAAACCCCTCTCCCCCTTTGAGAGTTCTCGTCCACAACACCCTCCCCTCGAGAAGGCCTGGCCGAGCACCCCTCCCCTTTGTAGTGTTCTAACCGAGACTACCCCCCCTACCTAAAGTTGTTCTCGTAAAATACCCCCCCTCTTGGTAGAAAATACTCTCCAAGTATTGTTACTATACCAAAATACCTTAGCCTTATACCTTGTAGTATTCCAAAGATACCTCTATACGTAGAGCCAGGAAATACTATCTTATGTCCTTTTTGTCTCAAAAATGAAACCCTAAGGAAAACCTTCATAGTCGGTTGAAGTGTTAAGTAGAAGTTGCGTAGAACTTCTAAGGGTTGTTTGGAGCGGGTTGAGCGCCTGCAGTAGAGCTAAACGTTGCTCAGATCGACATTTAATCTTGGATAATTTTGGGCTTATCGAGGTAAATATCTTGTCCCCCTTTTGTAATTAGAGTTTACACACTGTTGAAGTATAAGAATTAAGTATAAGTTATATACAAGGAAGGCATATAAGAAGAGAATTGAATCAGACTTACATAGGATTTGTATTTACATGAGACTTGTGAAATTTGACTGCAGTGGAAGTCACGCCCAATTTTCCGTAGAATCTTGTATCTAGATTTATTCTACCGAGTAGTCTAGACATTGATAGACTTGTATAACCGTTATAGGTGGAAGTACTGCGAGTAGCGTAGTCTACTCAAAGGGTGGAAAAGGCTAGCAGGATTACAGTACTTTGGAGCTATTTGCTAATAGTCTATTAATCGTCGCGAGGTATGTGATTCTTCCTATCCTCTTGAGCATGATATTTTAAAAGAATATATATATAGTACGGTAGACGACGTGTGTTAAGCGAGCGTAGTTTTACGGCAATGTCTTTTGACTTAAGCCCTAATAATAAGAATCTTGAAGTATTTCAAAAGAGTTAAGAAACCTTTTTGAAAGAGTAACACTTGGTTTTAAAAGTTTTAAAGCTAAGAGTTATACTAGCTTTATGGGAAGTTAGGTATAACGACTTAAGAGAGATAAAAAGAATGGTTTATTGATTTTAGAAGTTAAGAGACTTGATCTTAAAAGATAAGAGACTTGACTTATTTTGAATTAACATGAATTTTGTTAAAAAGGGTGAAACCTTATTCGTGAGTAATGAGTACTTGGTTTTTTAAAAGGAATCATGTTTTACTGATTTCGGAAATCAGAATAAGTATCGAACGAACCACTACAGCGTTAATAAAGGGAAATGTATTGACTAATTAAGTATTATTAAAACCAGTAGAAACCTCCATCTGCATAGAAGCTAAGATGAGACAAAATGATATTACATTTCCTAGATCATGGCTGCTTTAATAAGATTGATTATGAACAAGAATAACCTACTCACATATAAGGCATATGTTTCTCAAATTGTTTAAAAGAGAATTATATTCTTAAGTGATTAAGACTATGAACTACGAAACCTTTCTAAAATAAGAGACTTAAGTACTTGAAATTAGGCAAACTTGAACTTATGGAAAAGAATGTTGTTACTTGATGTTGAAAAGGAAAGTGTTTTGGTTTACCTAAAAATGTGAGTCACTCTATTTTAATACTACGGGTATCGGGTGACCTTTATAAAAGAAATGGATCTTTTAAAAAGAATTTAACGTACGTAATACTTTGGGGTCAGAACCTGGACTTTGGCATAAATAACCTTGAGTTGTGTGTAACTTGCCTATGTTTGCGTTTGATAGCCTTGTTGTGCAAGTACTGTATTTCTATAACACCGCGTCTCTCGATGGAGGGCCGGCTGATTTGTTATGAACGATTCTTCACCAAGTCCCATGAGATGGGCCGGGACACGTATTCCATCTGATTCTTCACCGAGTCCCATGATATGGGTCGGGACACGTATTTCATCTGATTCTTTACCGAGCCCCATGAGATGGGCCGGGACACGTATTTCATCTGATTCTTCACCGAGTCCCATGAGATGGGCCGGGACATGTATTCCATACTTCACCGAGTCCCACGGGATGGGCCGGGACATGTACACCACACGATTCCACCTCTATCCCTAGGATGGCCGAGACATGTTAGACGTATAATACGGTTTATATCCGCATCGCCAGGTGAGGAAGGAGTTCCACGGGCATGAGGGATGACTTGAGGGCGTGAGTCCCTGACTTGACGTGACTACTTTTATGTTACGAACTGTAGTTTGGTTATCATACATGTCTCTTGTTTTATATAGACTGTTATGATTTCATTTACAGTATTTTTCGGGCCACATACTGGTACTGTTAGATCGACCTCCTTCTGGCCGAGGCGTTCATGCCGCAGTAGAGGTACATCGTGTTATACCAGTATTTCGAGTATGTACGTGGGAATACGTAAAAAGTTTGGCCTTAAAGTTTAGGCTTTGAATATTATTTTAGGGCACAACTCACAAAACGAATAGTTTTCCGACTAAACGCTTTCCACACTTTCGTAGGTAAATTCCGCTATGCCATTTCTAATTTTTGCGGATATTTACTAGAGACGAAACATTTTGGATCAACGGAGGGCGACACTTGTCACCTCCAATTGATGCACGAAATCGTCCATTTGGACGAATTGGACTTGGTGTTGCACGTTTTTTGTGCCTTGGCACAAGTCAAGGATTAGGTAGGATATTTTGTGTGCAAGTTGGCCAAGGACACTTGCCCTAATCTTGGCCTTACACTTGCCTAGCACTTGGCTACATCTTGGCCCTTGGTTGGCCATCCCTTGACCTATAAATACCCCTCTTGAGATGAAGAGTTCTTCATCCACAAAAGCTTCCAAGTCTAAAAATCCTCTCCTCTCCCTTTGTAGCCTTTTCGTCCAAACACCTCCCCCTCCCCTTTTGAAGTTTGGCCGAGGGCCCCCCCCCTAGCCTAGCCGAAATCTACCCCCCTCCCTTGGTAGAAAAGTTGCCTTCTAGTATTGTTATAATGCCCAAAATACCCTAGCCCAAATCCCTTAGTCCTTAGTAGAAGTTGTGAAGAACTTCTAAGGTTTCTTGGAGCTCTGAGCGCATAAACTTAGAGCTAAACCTTGCTCAAAGCGACTTTATCTAGGATATTATTGGGCTTACCGAGGTAAATAATCCTAACCTCTTTTGAATTAGAGAATACATACCGTAGTAGTATAAGAATAAGTATTAGATACTTAGAAGAATATCGTAGGAATTGAACTGTTATCACAGTAGAAGGGTTTAAAAGAAGAATAATCAAACTGTACTTACATAGGACTGTTTTCACAGTAGACTTATATAGCTCACCGGGTAGGGAAGTGCTGCCCAATTTTCCGTAGGATATAAAATCCTCTGTTTAGAATGACCTTCAGAGTAGTCTTTGATAGATGTCTGTGACTATTATAGGCTGACTCTCTGCGCGCGACATACTCAACTTGGCAGGTGGTTTTCGCTGAGAAGGTATGTGATTCTTCCTAAAGCATGATATTTTACAATATATATGTAGTACGGTAGACGTACATGTGTTAACTGAATAATAACTATGGCAATGTCTTTGACTTAAGCCTGAATAACACTTACGGCAATGCCTCACGGCTTAAGCCTGAATAATAAAGAACTGAAAATATTTCAAAAGAATACTGAATCATTTTTAACAGAAGAGAACTAATTGGTTTTTAAACAGAAGCTTAAGAGTTATACTAGCTTTATGGGAAGTTAAGTATAACCACTTAAGATTGATAAAAGAAACAGTTTGCCTATGTGTTTATAATGCACTTATATTGAATTGCGAAAGAATAATCGGATGGTTTGATAAGTAGACATGATATGATGCTATGTGTTAGTGTCTTGTAACGTTTGTATAAGAGAGTATTCTTGTTGTGCTTATGTTGTTTAAAGATAAGTTGTTATGTTAGTGTACTATCACTCACCTCTTGACATATTACAGGGGTTAAGCCGCCTCCGATGCGGGGGTAGACTCAAAGCGATGCAGGACCATGATTCGAGAATACCTCATGCGGGTCCAAGGGACCTACGCGAGCTACGGGAGTTCCAGTTAGTGATGCGGGTTATACCTCATGCGCCTACGTGGCCATGCGGACTACGAGTCCGGGGCGATGCCGAGTAGCTACCGCCGATGCGGGGTTATGTACCCTACGCGCCTACGAGTGGCCTATGCGGACTACGGAGTCCGTGATTAGGCTTGCATGGTGATACTACGCAATGGCCCCGCCGATCATTCGCAGCCTAGAAAAGACCTGTTACAGTTTACCTATTGTTGCTCTTGTTTATGATGTGGCACTATGTGCGATCCCCTTGGTTGTTTCATACATACTTGCAAAACTGATTTTAAAATGATATGTTTTCATTTAAGTATTTCTGATCTCATATACTTAGTACATTTGCTTGACCTCCTTGCCGCCGTTCATCGCAGGTAAGAGCAGCAGTGCTAGATCCACATCCTTAGGATCTCACGTTGGTCGGAGCTCCGTCTTTTCGGAGGCTCTACTTTTGGGTATGATTTCTGTTGTAGATAGTTTTGTCTGATCGGTATGGGCCTCGCCCCGCCATAGTTGTATATTTCCTTAAGTGCAGAGTCATGTTGTACAGTTGATGTAATCGCTAAACCATGTTTATATATATATGCGAAAGGCGGCGTTTTCACATAAACCGTGTCTTATTTTATAAATCGTTTCATGTCTTGCTTTATATTTCCGATTACTACGATGTATGACTACTTAGGTGCCGGCAAGGCACCGCCACGCCCCGAATGGGTCGTGACACACGGTTAGGATCACCGCTCATGAGATCACAGCCAAGTGTTGAAGCTTTCTCGAGGCTTATCTTTTGGTATGTTACCGAGTCCAGAGTTCTTATGCATTCAGGGGTATGGCGGGGCCCTGTCCTGTCATAGTTGTTGTTGTAAAACTCTTAGAGGTCTGTAGTACTGTTGCGACTCTAAACTCTGCTGGTGCTGGTGTCGTCGCAAAACTCGCCGTCTGAAGCACTATCTCAGGTAACGACTGGGCCTCTGAGAAAGTAACAACACCTATGACGGGACAGGGCCCCGCCATACCCCTGAATGTACAGAACCTACAACTCAGGGAAACATACCAAAAGATAAGCCTCCGGAGAAACGGAGCTTCCCAATATCGAATCGTGATCCTATGAGCGAGGATCAACAACCGGCAGTACTTACCGCAGATGAACGCAGCCCCGGAGGTCGCATAACAGGTACCAAGTATGTTGTCATGACCCGTTCCGGGGCCCGTGACTGGTGCCTTACCCGGGCATCCAAGTAGTCATACATCAGAGTAATCAGCAGAAATATAAAAACAAGACATGAAACAGTTGTAAAACGAGACACAGTTTTATGTGAGAAAATGTCGCCTTTCGGCATATATATATAAACATCGTTTAGCGCTACATCCCAACTGCATAATAGACTACTGCACTTAAGAAGATAAACAACTATGGCGGGAGGCCGCCATACCCCGAATGTACAAAACTATATACAAACAACAGGAGATCATACCCAAAAGTCGAGCCTCCTAGAAGATGGAGCTCCCGACACCAAAGCAAAAAGATCCTAAGGATGTGGATCTAGCACTGCTGCTTACTCGCGGATGAACGCAGCCCAAGGAGGTCAAGACAACAGTACCAAGTATGTGAAATGTAAAGTACTTAAATGAAATCAAAGTATTTAAAACCATTTGCAAATACAATCGCTTCAATTGCACATAGTGCCATATCACAAACAAGAACAATAATAGGTAAATCGTAATGTGTCTTTTCTAGGCCGCGAATGATCGGGCAAGGCCAATCGCCCATAGTATCATTATGCGTGCTAATCACGACTTCCGCATCGCATAGTCACACGCATCTACACGAGGTATTCTCGTGACGGTAGCTAACCCTGCATTCTCCTCGACTCCCGCACCGCATAGTCTCAATAGACCGTATAGTCACACGCACCGCATAGGCATCCCCGCGACGGGCTAAAACACCCTAATGATCAATCACGAACTCTCGCAGCCTCGCATAGTCACACGCATCGCATAGGCCATATACTCCACATCGGGTGGAAAGCCCTGATAACAAGTCGAGGGTAGGTGATATAATAACAAGATAACTGACTTACCGTTTAGCAACGTAAGCACAACAAGAATGACCCCCTTTCACCACATCACAAGACACTAACACACGTAGCATCATAATATGTCTACTTTTCAAACAATCTTACTACACCTTACAGAAATCAATACAAGGTTTTTTTAAACAAATAAGTAAACAGTTTCTTTTATCTTTCTTAAGTTGTTATACCTAACTTCCCATAAAGCTAGTATAACTCTTAAGTTTTTTGTTTAAAAACCAAATATTTCTCTTCTGTTAAAAATGATTCGGTATTCTTTTGAAATGCTTCAAGATCCTTATTATTCAAGCTTAAGTCACAAGACATTGCCGTAAGTATTATTCAGGCTTAAGACAAAAGACATTGCCGTAATTATTATTCAGTTAACGCACGTACGTCTACCGTACTATATATATATTTAAAATATCATGCTCAAGAGTATAGGAAGAATCACATACCTTCTCGGCGAAATCCACCTGCCAAGTCGAATATGTTGCGCGCAGAGAATCAGCCTATATTAGTCAAATACGTCTATCAACGTCTAGACTATTCTCAGAAATGATTCTAAGCAGGTTCTCTATTCTACGGAAATTTGGGCAAGACTTCCTACCCGCCAAGCTACTCAAGTTCATCAGGAAAACGATCCATGTAAGTACAGCTCAATTATTCTTCTTTATTGTCACGACCAACTGGGCCCGTGATCGTGCCTTACCCCGCACCCTAGTGACACAACATCGTAGTAATCACGAACATAAAGACAATACATGAAACCAATGTAATATGACAGTGAAATAAGAAGACAAAGCAACTAAAACGTTACCTTCTGTATATATATAAATAGCAATTTGAACAAGCATAACCTCTTACAAATTCTGCCCACAACAAGATTACTGCACTTACGAATAATATGACAACAACGACGGACAGGCCCCGCCATAGCCCCGAATGTAAGCACCTACCACAACAGGACTATACCAAGATAAGCCTCCGAGAAACGGAGCTTTCCCAAATGCCGAATCTGACCCTAAGAGCGAGGATCAACGATCGGTGTACCTTTACTCGCAGATGAACGCAGCTTCAAGCGAGGTCGATAACAGTAATTTAGTATGTGAAATCAAATAACATCAGAAATGAAATCATAGTAGTCTATATAAAGCAAGAGACATGTATGATAACCAAACTACGCTCACAATAAATAAACAAATATGTCAAGTCGTGACTCACGCCTCAAGTCATCACAATAACCGTGACGGTAAGTACGGCGCATAGCCGACTACTAAGACCCGCAGACAAACCAAATACCATAAATCGCATCACGAGGTCTTTCTAGACCGCACTACATGATCGGCCGCCACTCGCTCGCAGATCAATGCGCGTCTATCCTCGAACTACCGCACTCCGCATAGGTCACACACGCACCGCATGAGGTATTCTCGAATCACGGTCCTGCATCACCGAGGTATACCCCGCATCGAGGGCACCTTAACCCCCGGACTCCACCAAGGCTCCCGCAGCCCGCATAGACCCTCAAAGACCGCATAGTCCTCAAAGACCGCGATAGGGCATCCCCGCATCGGGCTAAACACCCTAATGATCAATCCCGAGCTCCCGCAACTCCGCATAGTCACAAGGATCGATAGCCGTATAGACCAAAGATCGCGGTGGCAAGCCCTGTATAACAAGTCAAGGGGGTATGTGATATAATAACAGTACAACGGGCTTAACGTTTGACAACGTAAGCACAACAAGAGTGACCCCCTTACATAATAATCACAAGATACTAACACACGTAGCATCCTAACATGTTTACTTATCAAATCAACAAGAAAGTATTACAAGGCTATCACAAACCAATACAATCAAGTTATTCACACAAGGTACTTTCTACTAACAAGTTCGGGTACCTATCCCCAAGGTACTTCACACATTAAATCTTTAAAAGAACCGCTTGCTCACATAAGTCACACAATACCCGTAGTATAAAATAGAGTGACTGTCTTTTTAAGTAATCAAAATACTTACCTTTGTAAAATCAAGTAACAACATTATTTTCCAAACGTCCAAGTTTGCCTAATTTCAAGTGTTTACGTTTCTTATTTTAGAAAGGTTTCGTAGTTCATAGTCTTATTTATTTGGGAATATAATTCTCTTTTAACAATCTGAAAAACATAAACCTTATGTGTGAGTAGGACATTCTTGTTTATAATAATCTTATTACAAAGACCATGATCTAGGAAATATCATTTTGTCTCATCTTAGCTTCTATGCAGATGGAAGTTTCTACTGGTTTTAATAATACTTAATCTGTCAAAACATTTCCTTTTATTAACGCTGCAGTGGTTTGTCGATACACATTCTGATTTCCGAAATCAGTAGAACATTCTTAAGCCGTTATACCTAACTTCTCATAAAGCTAGTATAACTCTTAAGTTTTTTTAAACAACCAAGTATTACTTCTTCTTTCAAAATGATTCAAAAATCTTTTGAAATACTTCAAGTTCTTTATCACATAACCAGCCAGTTATAGTTCAAATCAGTTACCTTTTAAAAACCACAAGTATTTTCTTACCTACATAAAGCTGTTATAACCAACTTCCCATAAAGCCGTTATAACACTTTTATGTTTTAAACCAATCAAATACATTTAGCACACGACGCTCACCGTACTAAATAGTTCACACATATCATGCTAGAAGAGATAGGAAGAGGTTCACATACCTCGCGACGATTATCGACTAATAGCAAAACGCCCAAGTACTTCAAACCGCGGCTACTCCTTAAGCCGAGTAGATCGCGCCACGCATTGTACATCAACCTATAAGGCAACAAGGCGCTTATTAACATCTAGGTCTTATCGTAGAACATTCTACGTAAAATTGCAAAGACTCTCCCGCAACAAACAGAAATCTCCTCCTCTATCGGCCGCTACCAAGCCAACCAGTGGGGTTATACGCCTAATCCGACATGCACAATTCTACCTCACGTAAAAGCTACACAAGTCTCATCAGAATACACCCTATGTAAATACAACAAGATTTTCTTTAAATTCGGGCTTAAGTCAAAAGACATTGCCGCACAATAACGCTCAGTTCTATATATAGTATACTTCAACTATATAGTCTAACAATCATGTAATTTCCAATTACAATAGAGGACAAGATATTTACCTCGATAAGCCCATAATTATCCGAGTTTAAATGTCGATCCCGAACAAGGTTTAGCTCCTACTCCGCGCGCCCGACCCGCTCCAAACAACCCTTAGAAGTTCTAACCAACTTCTACTAATTACTCCAACTAACTATGGAGATTTTCCTTAGGTTTCGGTTTTGTGGACTGACGGGAAGTATGATAGTATAACCGGGCTTTTGTATAGGTATAACCTTAGAATACTACAAGGTATACGGCTAAGGTAATTTGGGCATTATAACAATACTTTGAGAGTATTTCTACCAAGAGGGGTATTATACGAAACAACTAGGCTAGGGGGGGGTACCCCACGGCTAGCACCCCAAGGAGGGGGGGGAGGGCTCTCGGCCAAGGGGGAGGGAGGAGGATTTAACACTTAGAAATATTTTAGGAATGGATGAAGAAGTCATCAAAGAGGGGGGTATTTATAGGTCTAGCAAAGGCCAACCAATGGCCAAGATCTTGCCAAGTGCAAGGCAAGTGTAGGGCCAAGATCTTGCCAAGTGCACCTTATCTATCTACCACAAAATATCCTACCTACTACTTGACAAAATAGTCACCATTTCGTCCAAGCCAACCGCCCACAACGTGCTCCAATGAGAGGGTGACAAGTGTCGCCCTCTCGTTGGTCCAAAATGTTCCGTCTCTCGAAAAATCCGCAAAATTAAAAATGACATAGCCGTAATTTACCCTACGAAAGTCAGGAAACGCTTTCATCGAAAAATGACTCTAAACGGGTGTTGTGAACAAAATAATTCGCCAAGCCACTTTAAACTTCAAAATTTTCTACGCACGCCCCACGCACATACTGAAATACGTATAACATTCTCCCCTCCTTAGAAACATTCGTCCCGAATGTTCCTTCTAAGTCTCAAAACAAACGCGCGCCAGTATAGTCTTCACTACTATACTTACGAGAACAATCCTGCCACACATGGCCACAGAAACACCCGTGCAAATACCTCCATCCAAGTCCACGAGGAAACACCCCTAACATTACCACAAACACCTCTCTCCGGGGTCTAAAATATACTTCCTTCGCACCTTCTCCTTAAAAAAGAAATGATCACATCTATGCTCTCCATACATGCTCGCTTCTCCCTTTACTCGTCGTGATACCACTTTTGTCACTTTGCCGCGAGGTTCTAGTGTCACTCCGGCGACCCAACAATGGTACCGGGCTGCATGCGATCCCTGAGGCTGTCGTACACTCGAACTCTTACCACATTTCTGATACTGCTTCAGTTTCCAAAACTCGGGGTTACTATCTCTAACGTGGTCATCATTAATCGAACACTGGATGGATCTCCGATACTTTCCGATCATATCAATACGAAAGACCGGACGTCGCCTCCTAAGTCGGACGCAAATGCTAACATATAGGCAACCCGCCTATTCTCACATGAACTCGTGCGGCCCAAAGTAACTCGCTAAGTTCCTCTGTTTTCCAAAACTAGTCACACCCAAACCGTGGTACCTTCAAGAAGACCGACCGTCAACCTGAACTCTAAGCGTCGTCGCCGATTATCCGCACGATTTCTCTGAGCTGCCAGAACCTCTTCTAGACAAGCTTTACCCTATCCACAGTCTGCTGGAACAAGCCTGAACCAACTATCTGAATCTTGCCAACATCGAACCAATCGACCGACAACTTACACTTCCGCCCCTACAAGGCCTCATAAGGCGACATTCGAAAACTGAAATGGTAGCCTAAACACTCCCTCCACAGGAGACAACAATCCCCACAACTACCTCTGAAATACACACACTGGCCCGAGGGCGAATGCGATTCTGAGACTCTCCTGAGTTCCTAACCTTGCCTGGTAAAACCTCCAAAAGAAACATCCGAACTGGCTCCACTGTCTGTCTTAAGGTGTAGGTAGGCACCTCGTGCAGCCCTACCACCTTTCTGATGTAACATCTCGCATAACCCTCTGCCGAGTAAACGGTCCTTGCTAGAAGACAAGATGGCTGACCTCCTCGGCCCGACTACTGGTCGAATGCATCCACGACCAGACGGTTAACTAAACTCGCCTAACACCCTCGTGACCCTACCACAAGGCGGACCACCACAACCGACCCACCACCAAACATGCCGCGGGTTGACCCGCAACGTGGCCTCAACCCGACCCGAACGAAGCTAAACGCTAGCTCTCCGAAGGAAAACTCTCACTAATCACGTTACGAAAACCTAGCGGTCTTCTTAGCTCAACTACCCTCTTTCATTCCACACTACTCAGGGACTTATCCCGTAAACATAGCTCACGTGCACTATGCACTCCGATAAGGATCAAACATAACACTACACCTATACTCGAGATGGCCTTACCTCTAAGGTCTCCACGTATAAAACTCTAAGGCTCACACCTTCTCTATCCCCCAAATCTTACTTGGTTAACTAACCAAGATTTCTAATTACAATTTACACACTGCTATCAGAACATAGCACTTATGATATACCCATCTTATCATACATACTGATCTCTAGAGGGTTAAGGATATATCTAAATCTACTGCTTCACTCTTAGTCGTCTAATCAAACACGCCTCGTAGGCGATAGCTAAGGAAGATGACGAACTACCCACCGATCCCGAAGGCTAAGTCTTCCTACTAGACACTCTCGACATCGACACGACGGTCATAGGTACAACCGACCAACTAAAAGACGACATTCCCGATGACGTCACACACCGTGAACCGGAAACTCGAGCTCACCAACTCGCATACCCGAACGCCCCAATCCGTGGAAGACCACTGCAGACCGTGGATGTGCATCACCTAATCGCCGCGAGGCGACTTGCCTCGAAGTTACCAAAGGACTCATTGCTCGCCCTCTTCTCGCCCTGGTTAACCCGTCGATCTCTACGCTTGGCTTGTCAGGCATAAGCCCGACCACGTGCCATGCTCAAGCCCAATCAAGAATTACTCTTGCACAACCTCTCTAAGATATTCATCAAGACTCGCAGACATCGGTATACTCTCGGTAGCCAAATCCATAGCTAGTAAATGTGGTCGCCTTTGCAATCTATATTCATCGTTTCTGGCCGTAACCAAGGTTCAAATGTCAGCGCCGCAGAGAATCGCCGCCGTGCTAAACTCACTGGGCCGTGACGTAGCATAACTCCCGAACGAAGCACCTAACTCGGGTGATGGTTGGGCTCGTGCTCGTAACCCTCTGAACTCTACTCGCGCCTCCTGGCCGCTTGCCTCCCTGCCCGGGTTTGCCTACGCGAGGCATATCGGTGGGGAAAGAAATACGTTAGAGGGTCCAACTTATCACACACTCTAAGGCACGATCTCGGAATGAGGAGAATGGAAACCAATCCTAAATATCCTATAGCCTCGATTATTGGTGGTGCACAACACACCGATAATCAAGACTTCATCGATACTGGTCAGACACCTTCCGAGGATTAACTGCTCTGATACCACTTTTGTCACGACCCGAACCTGGGCCCGTGACTGGTGCCTTACCCCGAGCACCCTAGTGAAACAACATCAGAGTAATCAGCGGAACATAAAGACAATACATGAAACCAATGTAATATGACAAAGAAATAAGAAGACAAAGCTAACAAAAACGGTTACCTTTCCGATATATATAAATAGCAATTTGAACGAGCATAACCTCTTACAAATTCTTCCCACAACAGTACTACATACCTCTACGAATAATATGACAACAACGACGGGACAGGGCCCCGTCATACCCCTGAATGTAAGCACCTACCACAACAGGGGACTATACGAAGATAAGCCTCCGAGAAACGAGCTTCCCAAACGCCGAACTGTGACCCTAAGGCGAGGATCAACGATCGGTGTACCTTTACTCGCGCAGATGAACGCACTCAAGGAGGTCGATAACAACGGTGCGGTATGTGAAATAAATAAATCAGAATGAAATCATAGTAGTCTATATAAAGCAAGAGACATGTATGATAACCAAACTACAGTTCACAATAAATAAACAGTCATGTCAAGTCAGGGACTCACGCCCTCAAGTCATCACAATAGAACCGTACGGGGTAAGTACGAAGGCATAGCCGACTACTAAGACCCGCAGTACAAACCAAATACCATAAACTGCATCACGAGGTCTTTCTAGACCGCACCACATGATCGGCCGCCACTCGCCCGCGGATCAATGCGCGCGTCTATCCTCGAACTACCGCAGCTCGCATAGGTCACACACGCACCAGCATGAGGTATTCCTCGAATCATGGTCCCAGACCGCCTGAGGTATACCCCGCATCGAGGGCAGCTTAACCCCCGGTATCCACCTAGGCTCCCGCAGCCCGCATAGTCCCTCAAAGACCGCATAGTCCCTCAAAGACCGCATAGGGCATCCCCCGCATCAGGCTAAACACCCGGAATGATCAATCCTGGAGCTCCCGCAACTCCGCATAGTCACAAGGACTGCATAGGCCCTATAGACCCGCATCAAGGGTGGCAAGCCCTCGGTATAACAAGTCAAGGGGTTATGTGATATAATAACAGTACAACGGGCTTAACGTTTGACAACGTAAGCACAACAAGAGTGACCCCCTTACATAATAATCACAAGATACTAACACACGTAGCATCCTAACATGTTTACTTATCAAATCAACAAGAAAGTATTACAAGGCTATCACAAACCAATACAATCAAGTTATTCACACAAGGTACTTTCTACTAACAAGTTCGGGTACCTATCCCCAAGGTACTTCACACATTAAATCTTTAAAAGAACCGTTTTGTTCACATAAGTCACACAATACCCGTAGTATAAAATAGAGTGACTGTCTTTTTAAGTAATCAAAATACTTACCTTTGTAAAATCAAGTAACAACAGTATTTTCCAAACGTCCAAGTTTGCCTAATTTCAAGTGTTTACGTTTCTTATTTTAGAAAGGTTTCGTAGTTCATAGTCTTATTTATTTGGGAATATAATTCTCTTTTAACAATCTGAAAAACATAAACCTTATGTGTGAGTAGGACATTCTTGTTTATAATAATCTTATTACAGCAGCCATGATCTAGGAAATATCATTTTGTCTCATCTTAGCTTCTATGCAGATGGAAGTTTCTACTGGTTTTAATAATACTTAATCACAAAACATTTCCTTTTATTAACGCTGCGTTGGTTTGTCGATACACATTCGATTCGAAATCGTGAGAACATTCTTAAGCCGTTATACCTAACTTCCCATAAAGCTAGTATAACTCTTAAGTTTTTAAACAACCAAGTATTACTTCTTCTTTCAAAATGATTCAAAATCTTTTGAAATACTTCAAGTTCTTTATCACATAACCAGCCGATTATAGTTCAAATCGCTACCTTTTAAAAACCACAAGTATTTTCTTACCTACATAAAGTCGTTATAACCAACTTCCCATAAAGCCGTTATAACACTTTTATGTTTTAAACCAATCAAATACATTTAGCACATGACGCCTACCGCACTAAATAGTTCACACATATCATGCTAGAAGAGATAGGAAGAGGTTCACATACCTCGCGACGATTATCGACTAATAGCAAAACGCCCAAGTACCTCAAACCGTCGGCTACTCCTTGCCGAGTAGATCGCGCCACGCATTGTACATCAACCTATAAGGCCACAAGGCGCTTTATTAACATCTAGGTCTTATCGTAGAACATTCTACGTAAAATTCTGAAGACCTCCCCCATGGCGTAAATCTCCTCTCTATCGGGCCGCTACCAAGCCAACCGGGGGTTATACGCCTAATCCGGACGTGCACAATTCTACCTCACGTAAAAGCTACACAAGTCTCATCAGATACCCTATGTAAATACAATTCAAGACTCTTCTTTAAATTGTGCTTAAGTCAAAAGACATTGCCGCACAATAACGTTCGATTCTATATATAGTATACTTCAACTATATAGTCTAACAATCATGTAATTTCCAATTACAATAGAGGACAAGATATTTACCTCGATAAGCCCATAATTATCCGAGTTTAAATGTCGATCTGAACAAGGTTTAGCTCCTACTCGTGCGCTCAGACCGCTCCAAACAACCCTTAGAAGTTCTAACCAACTTCTACTAATTACTCCAACTAACTATGGAGATTTTCCTTAGGGTTTCGGTTTTGTGGTGACGGAAGTATGATAGTATAATGGGCTTTTTGTATAGGTATAACCTTAGAATACTACAAGGTATACGGCTAAGGTAATTTGGGCATTATAACAATACTTTTGAGTATTTCTACCAAGAGGGGGTATTATACGAAAACAACTAGGCTAGGGGTACCCAGCTAGCACCCGCGAGGGGAGGGCTCTCGGCCAAGGGGAGGGAGGAGGAGGATTTAACACTTAGAAATATTTTAGGAATGGATGAAGAAGTCATCAAAGAGGGGGGTATTTATAGGTCTAGCAAAGGCCAACCAATGGCCAAGATCTTGCCAAGTGCAAGGCAAGTGTAGGGCCAAGATCTTGCCAAGTGCACCTTATCTATCTACCACAAAATATCCTACCTACTACTTGACAAAATAGTCACCATTTCGTCCAAGCCAACCGCCCACAACGTGCTCCAATGAGAGGGTGACAAGTGTCGCCCTCTCGTTGGTCCAAAATGTTCCGTCACTCGGAAAAATCCGCAAAAATTAAAAATGACATAGCCGTAATTTACCCTACGAAAGCTGTGGAAACGTTTCGTCGAAAAACGACTCTAAACGGGTGTTGTGAACAAAATAATTCGGCCAAGCCACTTTAAACTTCAAAATTTTCTACGTACGTCCTTACGTATATACTCTGGAAATAAGGGGTATAACATTTATACCCTTCTACTGTGATAACAGTTCAATTCTATTCATTAATATCCTTCTAAGTATTTAATACTTATTCCTATACTTCTACAGTATGTATTCTCTAATTACAAAAGAAGGATAAGATTATTTACCTCGATAAGCCCAAAATTATCCAAGTTAAAAGTCGATCCTGAGCGAGGTTTAGCTCCTAATTGCACGCTCCGATATCTCCACGAAACCCTTAGAAGTTCTTCACAACTTCTACTAAGTACTATACGGGATTTGGGCTAGGGTATTTTAGGAATAGTAACTACACTTGGAAGACAACTTTTCTACCAAGGGAGGGGGGTAGGTTTCGGCTAGGACTCAAGGAAGGGGGGGGGAGGCTCTCGGCCAAAGCCACTAGGCTAGAGGGGGGAGAGGGTGTTGGACGAAAACACAACAAGAGAGGGGAGGGAATTTCAAGACTTGGAGAATTGATTTGTGGATGAAGAAAACCTTCAAGTTAGGGGGGTATTTATAGGCCAACCAATGGCCAAGATGAAGCCAAGTGCTATGCAAGTGTAGGGTGAGGATTTAGGCAAGTGTCCTTATCCATCTACTACACAAAAATATCCTACCAACTCCTTGACAAAACAAGCCCCCAATTCGTCCCATTACCGCCAATACGTCCGCAATTAGAGGGTGACAAGTGTCGCCCTCTCGTTGGTCCAAAATGTTTCGTCTCTCGGAAAAATCCGCAAAAATTAGAAATGACATAGCCGTAATTTTCCCTTCGCAAGTTTTGTAAAACGTTTCGTCGGAAAACGATTCTTTTAGAGAGTTGTGCACAAACTTTTTCATCCATAATGCCTAACTAAGGCTAAACTTTTGTACGTACACCCTCACGTACATACTCTGGAAATACGGGGTATAACATTCTCCCCTCCTTAGAAACATTCGTCCCGAATGTTCCTTCCCAAGACAATTAACGATAAAGCTTTTTCATAACTTAAACAGTTTGCAAATGCCACATACGGCCACAAAACAACACTTAGGCAATATATGACAATGAAAATTTACAAGTAGGAAAGTGAGTTACCTGGAGGTGTGGGGAATAGGTGAGGATACTTCTGCCTCATGTCCTCCTCAGCTTCCCACGTCATCTCCTCCCTGAGCTTGTTCTGCCACAAGACTTTGACGGAAGTCACGTCCTTGGTCGCAGACGCTTAACGGCGATCGATTATCGCTATGGGAATCTCATACGATAACCCCTCGGTCACCTGGACATCGTCAATCGGGTGTACCCTAGATGGATCCCCGATATATCTCCTCAGCATAGAAACATGAAACACCGGATGCACTGCCTCCAGATCGGACGGCAGATCCAACTCGTAGGCAACCTTGTCTACCCTGCGGACAATCTGATAGGGCCCAATGTACCTTGGGCTGAGTTTCCCTTTCTTTCCGAATCTCATCACACCGCCGCCGGGTGACACCTTCAGAAAACCCAATCATCACCTCGAACTCCGGATCCGGCGACGATGATCTGCGTATGACTTCTGCGACTCGACGGTATCGAGAACCGCTCCTGGATAAGCTTCACCTTATCCACTGCCTGCTGTACCAAATCTGGTCCCACTAACTGCACCTCGCCTACATCAAACCAGCCTATCGGCGATCTGCACTTCCTCTCATACAAGGCCTCATAAGGCGCCATCTGAATACTGGAGTGGTAGCTATTATACGCAAACTCAACTAGAGGCAAATGATCCTTCCAGCTACCACGAAGTCAATAACAGGGCTCGCGACATATCCTCGCAGTGCGGATAGTGCGCTCTGCATGTCTGCCTGCGTGGATGGAATGCGATGCTCGGGCTCACTGCGTCCTAAACCCATTCGAAAAGACCTCCGAAGTTAGCGTGAACCGGGCTCCTCGGTCGGATATGATAGAAATAGGGACTCCGTGCGATCGGCGATCTCTCGGATGTAAAGTGCGGCATAATCCTCAGAAAAAGTCGTCTGACGGGAAGAAAGTGGGTTGATTTGTCGACTGTCGACGATAACCCATATAGAATCATGTCTCCTCCGAGTGCGAGGTAATCCCGTGATAAAGTCCATGTTGATCACCTCGGCTTCGGTCGGGATCTCTATCGTCGCAACAAACCACGGGCCTGCGGTGCTCTACCTTCACTGCGACAACACGCACCGAGCTACGAACTCTGCAACGTCCTCTTCAAGCCATCCCACCAATACAGATCTAAGGTCGTGGTACATCTTGGTCGACCACGGATGGATGAAACGCGTATTGTGTGCTTCCCCAGAACTTTCCGCCGAAGTCTCAAACATCCGGAACACACAACACGCCCTCAAACCTTAGCACCCCATCGGTGCTACCTCAAAAGGACCCTTCCTCACGAAGAGCCGTATCACGATGCGAATCAAACCGGATCCTCAAACTATTGCCTCTTCACCTCTTCGACGATGGAAGACTCGGCAACCTCTCGAACTCGAACCTCACTGCTATCAGAATCAATCAATCGGACACCAAGGCTTGCTAACTGATGCAAATCGCGAACCATGCCCTCTCTCGGGTGCACATCCGATAGACTCCCGTCGACCTACGACTAAGAGCATACGCCACAACATTGGCCTTCCCGGGTGGTACGGGATATCAACATCGTAATCCTTAAGTAACTCTAACCACGTCTCGCCGTAAGTTCGGCTCCGATCAAGATATCTTGGAGGCTCTTGTAGTGCAGTATAAATATCCACATGAACCCATACAAATAGTGCCTCAGATCTTGGCGTGAATCACCGCGCGACTCCAAATCATGGGTGGGGTAGTTCCTCTCATGCTTCTTAAGCTGTCGGGATGCGTACGCTATAACCTTACCCTGCTGCATCAACACACATCCCAGCCCGATGCCTGACGCATCACAATACACAACATAACCGTCTGACCCTGCGGAAGAGTAAGAGCGGGGCGGTCGTCGATCTCTCCGATGAATCGAAACCACGCTCCAAGCATCGATCCATCAAACTTGGCACGCCCGAGTCGACCTAGTCAATGGTGCGAAGATAGAAGCAAACTTCTATCGAACCACCGATAATAACTGAGGCCCGTAAAGCGACGAACCTCGCCGGAGTAGTAGGTCTAGGCCAACTCGATCGCGCCTCGATCTTGGTCGTATCCACCGAATACCATCGGCCACAATATGCCCGAAAAGCCACGAAGCTAACCAAAACTCACATTTGGAAAACTTGGCGTATAACCGCTGGTCGGAGAACTCGGCCAAGATCCTCAAATGCTCGCGTGCTCGCTCTGGCGAGAATAAACAAGATATCATCAATGAACACTATCACAAATGTGTCAAAAATGGTTTGAACACTCGGTTCATCAAATCCATGAATACCGCGAGCATTGGTCAACCCAAAAGACATGACCCTGAACTCATAATGCGTCACGTCCGAATGCGATCCTAGGGACATCCACCTCTCGACTCGTACTGATGATAGCCCGATCGCGGATCAATCTTGGAGAAACATCTCGCACTTCACACGGGTCGAACAAATCATCAATCACAGGAAGGGTATTCATTCTTAATGGTCACCTTGTTCACCGCTTATAATCAACACACGTGCGCGGCGTCCGTCCTTTCTTCACGAACAATACCGCGCTCCCGGGGAGAAACACTAGGTCCGATGAAGCCGCTTCTCAAGAAATCTCTCGGTGGTCCTTCAACTCTCTCAACTTCGGCGGTGTCATTACGTATGGCGGAATGGAAATAGGCGAGTGTGCAACACATCTATACAAAACTCAATCTCCTCTCGGGAGGATACGAAGGTCGTCAGAAACACGTGCGGGAACTCTCGACTCTGATCGGCCCGAAAATCTGGCGCTGCGACCTCGGTATCAAACACCGAACGAGATGGTAAATGTACCGCATGCACCATCTTCCTAGCCTCGAGGTAGGAAATAAACCTACCCGCCGGCGTCTGATGTTCCTCACTCAACAACCGGCTCCTCGAGCTGGAACCGTACCACTCTCTCCTGCGGTCTACATTGGCGTAGCGAAGCTAGCCAATCCATACCCATGATCACATCGAAATCGGTCATATCCAACTCTATCAAGTCGGCTGGGTCCGACGATCGCATAGTCATGGACAAGCCACTATATGCCGTAGAGCTACCGAATCACCTGCTGCGTAGCTACCTCGAAAGGGTCTATGGACTCGTGCTCTATCCCTATCCTACTAGCAATAAGGGAGATATATAGGGCAGTAGAACCGGATCTATCAAATCTAGAAAGCGATAAAGTACACTGCGGATTTATCGTCGAGCGACGCCTCACGTCTGCCCGGTGGACAAGGCATAAATGCGATTCGAGGACCGCTAGAATCTGGACCAGCGTCACGACCTCTGCGCGACCTGCTGGCCCATGAGTACCACGCCTCGGGCGAGTAATCGTAGGAGATGATGAGCGACGCAAGACCACGTAGGTGAGCCTACCACCGCCGCCTCGGTCGGACAAGCCCTCGCATAATGACCCTGCTGGCCACAAGTATAGCCAGCTCCCGAAGTAGTACTACAGCTCCCTGAATGGAATCTACCACAACGGACACACTGAGCAGACCTCGATCGGTTAGCACCATTGCTACCCTGAAATTCCGATGTCTTGGGGCCCTTACCTGCCCCCGAATGCTCTGGCTGTACCAAAAACGATGTAGGAGTGCTCTGAGCTGGTTATGGTGCGAATCTAGACATCTGCTGAGGTCGTCCACCTCGAGAACTACCAAAAGAACTGGTCGTCTTGGCCTTCTTCTGCTGCTGGTATCTGTCGACCCGTCGGTCTCTACGCTCCTCGAATCCAAATGCATGAGCCTGCATACGGGTAATGTCCATGCCTGGATGAAGAGCCACACCCGCACAAGACTCGGCCATATAATCATCTAGCCCAGTGACGTATCGGTGCACTCGGTCCTCCATATCTGCTACTAGCGCAGGGACATATCGAGTCAATGAATCAAACTCGACGTTGTACTCCATAACTATGCGTCCTCTCTGTCTCAGCAGCAAAAATCTGTCGGCCCGTGCCCTCCTCATCTGCGGAGGCAAGAAGTGCGTGAGAAAAGCCTCCGAGAACTCATCCCAAGTAGCTGGGGACGCGTGCTCTCCCCGGGATAACTCCCATGAATCAAACCAATCGATTGCGGTATCACGCAGCCGTCTGAACCAAGATCACGGACTCGGTCTCGACGCCGATCACTCTCATAATCCTCAGAATCGACGGATGAACTCCTGCGGATCATCCTCGGCCTCGACAGTAAAACTCGCGGGCTACAACTAAGAAATCCGTAGCCTCAAACTATACGCCTCGGGTGAACCACGGAGTGCACGGAAATTGGGCTGCTGTATCCGGCTATCCTCGTATGTCGCCACAATCCTAGCCAATAGTTGGGTCATCTCTGTACCTAACTCCTCGCCCGGTGTGGGATAGGAGGAGCGTGCTGTGGTCTCTCTGGGCGGCGGCGTCATGGAACTCGCCGTCTCGGGTATAGGCGGGCACGAGCCCTCGTAACTCTCGGTGTCCTACTAGAAGCTCCTCATTGCCTTGCCGCCTTACGGGCGGGTTGCCTTACGTGGAGGCATAAGCCATTCTGAAAAGGAATACGTTAGGGGTCCAATTTATAACACGGCTCTAAGGCACGATCTCGTGAGTGAGAAGAATGAAACCAATCCTAAATATCCTATAGCCTCACGATTATTGGTGTGGTGCACAACACACCGATAATCAAGACTCTACTAGATACGATGCGTAGACACTTTCGGGATTAACCGCTCGATACCACTTTTGTCACGACCGTTCGGGCCCGTGATCGTGTCTTACCCGCACCCAAGTAGTCATACATCAGTAATCGGCGGAAATATAAAAACAAGACATGAAAGCGATTGTAAAAGAGACACGCTTTATGTGAGAAAATGTCGCCTTTCGGCATATCTATATAAACATCGTTTAGCGCTACATCTCAACTGCATAATAGGACTGAGACCTCTAAGAAGATAAACAACTATGGCGGGACGGGGCCCGCCATACCTGAATGTACAAAACTATATACAAACAACAGGAGATCATACCCAAAGTCGAGCCTCAGGAGGCGATGGAGCTCACGACACCAAAGCAAAAGATCCTAAGGATGTGGATCTAGCACTGCTTGCCCTTACTGCGGCATGAGCGGCCCGAAGGAGGTCGATTACAAGTACCAAGTATGTGAAAGCGTAAAGTACTTAAATGAAATCAAAGTATTTAAAACCATTTGCAAATACAATCAATTCAATTGCACATAGTGCCATATCACAAACAAGAACAATAATAGGTAAACTGTAACAGGTCTTTTCTAGGCCGCGAATGATCGAAGCAAGGCCAATCGCCCATAGTATCATTATGCGTGCCTAATCACGGACTTCATGATCGCATAGGTCACACGAACCGCGTGAGGTATTCTCGCGACGGTAGCTAATCCGGTACCCTCTCGGACTCCGCGATCCGCATAGTCTCGATAGACCGCGTAGTCACCACGTACGCGCATAGGCATCCCGCGTCGTGCTAAAACACCGGAATGATCAATCCTGGAACTCCAGCACTCGCGTAGTCACACGGACCGCATAGGCCATATAGACGCGTCGGGTGGCAAGCCCTCGGTATAACAAGTCGAGGGTAGGTGATATAATACGATACAAGCGACTTACCGCTTAGCAACGTAAGCACAACAAGAATGACCCCCTTTCACCACATCACAAGACACTAACACACGTAGCATCATAATATGTCTACTTTTCAATCAATCTTACTACACTTACAATCAATACAAGGTTTTTATAAACAAATAAGTAAACAGTTCCTTTTATCTTTCTTAAGTTGTTATACCTAACTTCCCATAAAGCTAGTATAACTCTTAAGCATTTTGTTTAAAACCAAATATTTCTCTTCTGTTAAAAATGATTCGGTATTCTTTTGAAATGCTTCAAGATCCTTATTATTCAGGCTTAAGTCACGAGACATTGCCGTAAGTATTATTCAGGCTTAAGTCAAAAGACATTGCCGTAATTATTATTCGATTAACACGTCGTCTACCGTACTATATATATATTTAAAATATCATGCTCAAGAGTATAGGAAGAATCACATACCTTCTCGAAATCCACCGCCAAGTCGAATATGTCGCGCAGAGAATCGACTATAATAGTCAAATACGTCTATCAACGTCTAGACTATTACGTAAATAGTTCTAAGCGAGGGTTCTCTATTCTCTGAAATTTGGGCGCTTCCCTACCCGCCAAGCTACTCAAGTCTCATTGTGAAAACAAATTCTATGTAAATCTGATTCAATTATTCTTCTTTATACCCTTCTTTGTGATAGCGAGTTCAATTCTATTCATTAATATCCTTCTAAGTATTTAATACTTATTCCTATACTTCTACAAGATGTATTCTCTAATTACAAAGAAGGATAAGATTATTTACCTCGATAAGCCCAAAATTATCCAAGTTAAAAGTCGATCTGAGCGAGGTTTAGCTCACAATTGCATGCTCAGATATCTCCACGAAACCCTTAGAAGTTCTTGACTTCTACTAAGTACTATACGGGATTTGGGCTAGGGTATTTTAGGGATAGTAACTACACTTGGAAGACAACTTTTCTACCAAGGGAGGGTAGGTTTGGCTAGGACTCGAGGAAGGGGAGGCTCTCGGCCAAAGCCACTAGGCTAGAGGGGAGAGGGTGTTGGGCGAAAACACAAAGAGAGGAGGAATTTCAAGACTTGGAGAATTGATTTGTGGATGAAGAAAACCTTGAGTTAGGGGTATTTATAGGCCAACCAATGGCCAAGATGAAGCCAAGTGCTATGCAAGTGTAGGGTGAGGATTTAGGCAAGTGTCCTTATCCATCTACTACACAAAAATATCCTACCAACTCCTTGACAAAACAAGCCCCCAATTCGTCATTACCTTGTCGTCCACAATTAGAGGGTGACAAGTGTCGCCCTCTCGTTGGTCCAAAATGTTTCGTCTCTCGGAAAAATCCGCAAAAATTAGAAATGACATAGCCGTAATTTTCCCTTCGCAAGTTTTGTAAAATGTTTCGTTGGAAAACGATTCTTTTAGAGAGTTGTGCCCAAACTTTTTCATCCATAATGTCTAACTAAGGCTAAACTTTTGTACGTACACCCTCACGTACATACTCTGGAAATACGGGGTATAACATATGTGAAACTGAAAAATACTGTAAATGAAATCATAGTAGTCTATATAAAGCAGGAGACATGTATGATAACAAAACTACAGTTCATAATATAAAAGCAGTCATGTCAAGTCAGGGACTCACGCCCTCAAAGTCATCTCTCGTGCGTGGAACTCCTTCTTCCGCTGGCGATCTAGGTATTAGTTATGTGATACGTGTAACATGTCTCGGCCCGTCTCATGGACTCGAGGTGAAATCGTATGGAATACATTCGGTCCATCTCATGGACTCGTATCGGTCAGTGGTATACATTCCGGTTCATCCCGTGAGCAGCGGTGTCGCGTGAAATACATTCGGTTCATCTCATGAACTCGGTATCGTGGTGAAATACATTCCCGGTTCATCCCATGAACGCGGTAGTCGAGTGAAATACATTCCCGGTTCATCCCATGAACGCGGTAGTCGAGTGAAATACATTCCCGGTTCATCTCATGAACGCGGTAGTCGAGTGAAATACATTCCCGGTTCATCCACGAACGCGGTAGTCAGTGAAATACATTCGGTTCATCTCATGAGCAGCGGTGGTCGAGTGAAATACATTCGGTTCATCTCGCAACGGTAGTCGAGTGAAATACATTCGGTTCATCTCATGAACGCGGTAGTCGAGTGAAATACATTCCCGGTTCATCCCATGAATGCGATAGTCGAGTGAAATACATTCCCGGTTCATCTCATGAACGCGGTAGTCGAGTGAAATACATTCCCGGTTCATCTCATGAACGGTAGTCAAGTGAAATACATTCCGGTTCATCTCATAAGCGGTAGTCAGTGAAATACATTCGGTTCATCTCATGAACGGTAGTCGAGTGAAATACATTCGGTTCATCTCGTGACGCCTTGAGTCGAGTGGCCATAACATTTAAACGCTCATTTAAGACAGATTAAGATATTACCATGTTTTCCTTTTAAAACAATTAAGACAATATTATGCCCTTCTTTTTAAACCAAAGCACTTTCCCTCTTAAAGTCAAGTAACAACATTCTTTTCCAAAAGTTCAAGTTTGCCTAATTTCAAATATTCACGTTTCTTATTTTCGAAGGATTTCATAGTTCATAGTCTTAATCATTTAATAACATAATTCTCTTTTAAAAACAGTTGAGTAATATATGCCTTATGTGTGAGTAGGTTATTCTTGTTCATAACAATCTTATTAAAGCAGCCATGATCTAGGAAATGTAATATCATTTTGTCTCATCTTAGCTTATGCGGATGGAGGTTTCTCTTGGTTTTAATAATACTTTATTAGTCATTACATTTCCCTTTATTATTTGATGTGGTTTGTTCGATACTTATTCTCATTTCCGAAACCAGTAAAACATTATTCCTTTTTCAAACCAAGTACTCATTACTTACGAATGAGGTTTCACGCTTTTTAACAAAATTCATATTAAATCAATTAAGTCAAGTCTCTTATCTTTTGAGATCAAGTCTCTTAACTTTTAAAATCAATAAACCATTCATTTTACTACTCTTAAGTCGTTATACCCAACTTCCCATAAAGCTAGTATAACTCTTAACTTTCAAAACCAAGTGTTACTCTTCTTTCAAAACGGTTTCTTAATTCTTTTGAAATACTTCAAGATTCTTATTATTCAGGCTTAAGTCAAAAGACATTGCCGTAAAACTACGTTCAGTTAACACACGTACGTCTACCGTACTATATATATATATATATACTTTTAAAATATCATGCTCAAAAGTATAGGAAGAATCACATACCTCGTGATGATTTATCAACTATTAGCAAATAGCTCCAACGTACTGTAATCCTGCTAGCCTTTTCCACCCTTCGAGTAGAATACACTACTCGCAGTACTTCAACCTATATTGGTCATATAAGTCTATCAACGTCTAGACTATTCTGAAAAATATTTCTAGATACAGATTCCTTATGCCACGGAAAATTGGGCAGCACTTCCCTACCCGTCAAACTACACAATTCTCAGTAAATACGGTCCATGTAAATCTGATTCGGTCTTACTTCTTTAATATTCTTACGATGTGATCTATTCAATTCTTTTACGTAATATCATTCAATTACGATTCAATTCTCTTACGTAATATCCTTCTATGTATCTTATATTCAATTCTATACTACTACGATGTAATTTCCAATTACAATAGAAGGACAAGAGTATTTACCTCGGTAAGCCCAAAATTATCCAAGTTAAATGTCGATCCTGAGCAACGTTTAGATCCTACTCCGTGCGCTCCAACCCGTTCCAAACAACCCTTAGAAGTTCTACGCAACTTCTTCTTAATACTTCAACCGGCTATGAAGATTTTCCTTAGGGTTTCATTTTTGTGACTAAAGGAAGTATAGTAGTATTTTCGGGCTCTACGTATAGAGGTAACTTTGGAAAGTACTACAAGGTATTTGGGCTAAAGTATTTGGGTATAGTAACAATACTTGGAGAATACTTTTCTACCAGGGGGGTGTATTTATACGAGAACCACTTTAGGAAGGGGTTTGCCTCGGCTGGGAGCTTCAAAGGGGAGGGGACTTGGACGAAAACTTAAGAGGGAGGGAGAGGGATTTCAAGACTTGGAAATTGCTCAAGTGTGGATGAAATAAGTCTTCAACTAAGGGGGTATTTATAGGACTTTCAATGGCCAAGATCAAGCCAAGTGGGGGGAAAGTGGAGGGTCAAGATTTGGACATGTGTTTGTGGGTCCCACTTGCTCATCTACTACACAAAATATCATACCAACTCCTTGACAAAACTTGAAGGCAAAAACGCCCAAATCGTCCCACATTGTTTCGTCCACTTGAGGGTGACACTTGTCACCCTCTCGTTGGTCCAAAATATTTCATCTCTCGGAAAAATCCGCAAAAATTATAAATGACATAGCCGTATTTTCCCTTCATGAAGTCCGGAAAACGTTTCGTCGGAAAACGACTCTTTTTGCTAGTTGTGCACAAATTTCGCCACTTTGCCTACTTAAGGCTTAAACTTTTGTACGTACGCCCTCACATACATACTCTGGAAATACGGGGTATAACAATCCCGGGGAATGTCATCTTTTTATTGGTGCTTGTTTTCTGCGTCGTCGAGGGCATGTAATGACATCCTAATAGGAAGTGTGGCCTTGTACCGGTGCACCACGCTAGTGATACAACATCGAGAAAACCAGGAAATAAAAACTTTACACATGAAATGAGAGATATAATAAATAAGCGAAAGCGGTTGCCATATACATAAAACACGAGGTTTAATCCAGATTTATACAACAACTATGCATACCACGAGCGTGCAAGAACTTACGGACTCGGTAACATACCAAAGATAAGCCTCCGGCGGAATGGAGCTCCCAATGAAATGAGATCCTAGCGGGGATCGGCGGCCGATGTACCTCACTGCGGCGTGAGCGGCCGAGGTCGATGCAACAGTACCAAGTATGTGCGTAAATCGTAAATGAAATCATAATAGTCTATATAAAGCGTATGATGACCAAACTACGATATATAACATATAACGATTCGTGGAGAGAGGACTCGCGCCGCTCCAAATTATCACTCGTGCGTGGAATTTCTTCCTCAGCTGGCGGTTATGATATAACAATACCAAGGATTATACATGAACACGGGTCCCGCGTGTTATAAAAACCGTCGACAAGTATAACTACCAGATCCGACCGTACCAATAATACAATGCAGCAAAACACGAAGCGTCGGCAAGTCACGAGCCGACTAGGAGACGGCGGTCGCAGTGTGGCAAGGAGCGTCTGGTGACCACCGAGGACGAGCGTATCGCGAGACCGTCACTATCTTGAGCAGGGCAAGTGCGGTGACTACGGGTGCCGAATCATCCGTGACGGGGACGGCGAGCGAAGAAACCTCGTGGAGAGCTAGTCCATAAATAACAATTCTTGCCTGACCAAGGCTATCACCACAAGCATAAGCAAGTTACGCAACAACAAGCATAGGCAAGTTACCAACAACAAGCATAGGCAAGTTACCTGCAACAAAGCATAGGCAAGTTACCGCAACAAGCGTGGCAAGTTACACCACACTCAAGTTACTTTCATTTTATGCCAAAGTCAGGTTTTTAACCTAAAGTACTACGTCGTTAAATCCCTTTTAAAAGAGATCTATTACTTTTATCAAAGTCACGATACGTAGTATTAGAATGACCAACCCATTCCTTTTCAAAATCAAGTAACAACATTCTTTTCCTAAGTTCGGTTGCCTAGTTTGATAACCATTTTCAAATGGTTTCATAGTTCATAAACTTAATCACTTGATTCCTTTTTAGAACAATTGAGTAATATATGTCTTCACGTGAGAGTAGGTTATTCTTGTTTACAACATTCTTATTACGACCGTGATCTAGAAAATGTATATCATTTTGTCTCATCTTAGTTTCTATGCGGATGGAGGTTTCTGGTTTTAATACAATTCATCATTATTTAATACATTTTCCTTTTATTAGATGCGTTACGATTTCGAAATCAGTAAAACATTATCCTTTAAATAAAACCAAGTACTCATTACTCACGAATGAGGTTTCACCAAACATTCACATTAAAACAAATAAGTTAAGTCTCTTATCTTATAAGATCAAGTCTCTTAACTTCTAACATTAGTAAACCATTTTCTTTACCTCTCTTAAGACATTATACCTAACTAAAGCTAGTATAACTCTTTTTAAAACCTTTAAAACCGAGTGTTACTCTTCCTTAAAATGATTATAAATCTTTTGAAATACATCAAGTTCTTTATTATAACAAGCCGATTATAATTCCACGTGATTACCTTTTAAAACCACAAGTATTTTCTTACCTGTTATAACGACTTCCCATAAAGCCGTTATAACACATGTTTAAGACAATCAAACACGATTAACACTACATAGTTCACATATCATGCTAGAAGAGATAGGAAGAGGTTCACGTACCTCGCGACGAGTCACTACTAGCAAAGCGCTCCAAGTACTTAGCCACGTAGATCGCCGTAGTACTTGACCTATAAGGCCACAAGGCGCTTATTAACATCTAGATCTCATCGTTCCATATTCTGAAAATTCAATCTCCTAGTTTTACCGCCTAACCGGGCGTGTACAATTCTACTACGATACTATGTAATTACAGATTCGGTTCTTAATTCTTGACTTAAGTCAAAAGACATTGCCACGATTACTAAGTATAGTTCTATATATAGTATACTTGACTATATATTCTTACAACGTGTAATTTCCAATTACAATAGAAGAGTGTTTACCTCGATAAGCCCAAAATTATCCGAGTATAATGTCGCCTTGAGCAAGGTTTAGCTCTACTCCGAGTAACAACCCTTAGAAGTTCTAACCAACCTGCTCCAAAACTTCAACGGTGAAGGTTTCCTTAGGGTTCGGTTTGAGACTAAAAGGACAAAGGTAGTATTTCGACTCTACGTATAGAGGTAACTTTGGAATACTACAAGGTATAAGGCTAAGGTATTTTGGGCATTATAACAATACTTGGAGGAGTATTTCAATACCGGGTACCACGAGAACAACACCCGGGAGGGGTGTTCTCGGCTTTAGGCTCATGAGGAAGGTTTGGCCAAAGGCCTTCACGAGGAGAGGGGCTCTTGGGCGAGTCAACAAGAGGGAGGAGGGTTCTCAAGACTTAGGCAAGTGAAGAGTGGATGAAGAAGTCTTGAAGAGAGTATTTATAGCAAAACCAAAGGCCAACCAATGGCGAGATCAAGCCACGTGCAAGGCAAGTGTAAGGCGAGATCGAGCCAAGTGCACCCTAACCCTACTCCACAAAACACTCCACAAAACAAGCCACAAAGCAAGGCACAAAGAGGAGCCAATCGGCGAGGCCAACGAGGCTCTCTTTGGGCGTAATCGTCCAACCTTCCACTTGCTTCGATGTGAGGTGACACGTATCACCCTCCAAAATGTTTCGTCTCTCGGAAAAATCCGCAAAAATTTTAAATGACATAGCCGAATTTTCCCAGCGTAGTAATGGAAGCGTTTAGTCGAAAAGCGACTCTGTCGGCACTTGTGAATTTCGAATCGATGCCTAACTTAAGGCTCAAATTTCGTCGTCCATACGTACATACTCGGAAATACGGGGTATAACATTCTTCCCCAGAAACATTCGTCGAATGTTCCTTCTAGTCTCAAAACAAGCGGCGTCGGTATAGTCTTCTTTATACGTGCGAAAATAATCATGCCACGCTGCCCGCAAAACACACGTTCACTTCTCGCTTTCGTGGTACTGGTCACGAACACTCGAACTCGTTCTAGTATCCGCACCACACGTCAACCGTTTCCAACCCTTGGAGTCACTACCTCAAACTTGGTCATCTCACAACCTCGATTTCCCTAAGGCCATTCCGGCCTTCACGAACTGATCGATCGAGCGCGTCCACGAACTCATCGATGGTCATCTAAACTTGGGCTAGCACCCTCGTGACCCTACCACTGGCGGGACCACCCAGACCGACCCCACCAGGGTTCTGGGTTGAAATGGTCCTCGCGCCCGACTCTTGTTCCCGTCCGGAACAATCTTACTATTTCACATCATGAAAGCTACCACTTTCGTCTCCACTACCAGGACTTACCTTTTCACTAACGGTTTCTAAATCACATTTTAGCACAAAGCTATCCAAACATAACATTAAACACATCAACAACATCAATACAAACAAAACTACAGAGGTTAAGGATATACACGAAACTAGGCGGTTCGAGGACCGCTAAAGGAACTCCCACGCGACCTCTGGGGCCTTAGGTGTACTAACATCTGCATGGAAGGTGAAGAACCAGTAGTCCATGCTATCCTACCTCTTGCGGATAGCCTGTTGGCGCAAAAATAACAATCTCAGAGTTAGTCGACACTCTCCCTTATGAAGCTTTCCCCGAGACAAGGGCAACCTCGTCCGCGAGCACTCCGCTCCGAAAATCTGAAACACAGGAGCCCGAATATCCGAAGGTCCGGCTGTGGAGGACCGCTCTGTCTTGTGGTACATAACTAGTCTGCGGTCCGCCTCGAAAGTCACAAAGGACCTCGGCCTCTTCTGCGACTTTGGTCATTCCGTCGATTTATCCGCTCCTCACGTCAGTGTATCGCTGCGTTGAAGAAATTACCAACAACTCTCTGCAAGGCAATCATCGAGCCACCGTAACATATCGGTGCACTCGATCCTCCATACGGGCGTGGGCGATGAGTCGAACTCACATTGTACTCCTCAAAAATAGCCCTCGCAAATGCGGGAGGCAAGAAATGTGCAAGAAAGGCTTAGAACTGCGTTCCATCTGCTGGAAGTTGCTCTCCTGGACAGCTCGAGAATCAAACGGTCCGGTATCACGCGGTTGATGTGAACCTAGGCCACCGACTCGATCTCCGATGCCTTGATCACTCTCGTGATCTCGGATGAACTCCTGCGGATCATCCTCGACCTCGACCCATAAAACTCGCGGCTACAACTCGGAAAATCCGTATCCTCGAACTATCGATCTAGGGTGAACGGCTGGTCTTCACAGCTGCGTCCGGCCTATCCTCAAGTCAGCCTGACCACAGCCGTTAATCGGGCCCGCTCCTTGTAACTCATCTCCTGGGTGGAGGCTCAGTCTTGTGGTCTCTTCTGCTCGCGACTCCTCTGGCATAGCGGTAAAAGCGAAGTATGTCGGAGGGTCGATCTTATCACTAATGGCTAAGGCACGATCTGAAGAATGAAACCAATCCTAAATGTCCTATAGCCTCACGATTATAGATGTGGTGCACGATAATCACTCTACTAGACACGATGCGTAGACACTTTCAGGATTAATCGCTCGATACTGCAGCGCCCGAAAATCGGGCGATCAGTGTGCCTTACCGGGCACCTGGTGATACAACATCGGAAAACCGGAAATAAAAACTTTACACATGAAATGAGAGATATAATAAATAAGCAGTTGCCTTGGTATATACATAAAACACTTTAATCCTTTTACAACCACAATTACTAAGATTTATACAACAACTATGAGGACAAGGCCCGCCATACCCTGAACGTACAGAACTTACGGACTCGGGTAACATACCAAAGATAAGCCTCGACGGAATGGAGCTCCCAAAACGAAATGAGATCCTAGCGGGGATCGACAACCGATGTGCCTCTACTGCGGTACAGTACCAAGTAGTAAATCAGTAAATGAAATCATAATAGTCTATATAAAGCGGAGACATGTATGATGACCAAACTACATATAACATATAACGATTCAACGACAGGACTCGCGCCTCCAATTATCACTCGTGCGTGGAATTTCTTCCTCATTTATGATATAACAATACCAAGGATTATACATGAACACGAGTCCACGTGTTATAAAACCGTCTGAGACAAGTATAACTACCAGATCCGACCGTACTAATAATACAATGCAACCAAAACACGGCCGTCCGGCCGACTACAGGAGACGGGCAAATCTGGTGACCACGAGACTTCGTCACTATCAGTGCGGTGACTACGGTGCGAGGCGAATCATCCGTGAGGCCCACGGGGACGGTAGCGAGAGAAACCTCATGGAGAGCTAGTCCGTAAATAACAATTCTTTAAGCAAGTTACGCAACAACAAGCATAGGCAAGTTACCTGACAACAAGCATAGGCAAGTTACACAACAACAAGCATAGGTGTTACACAACAAGCGTAGGCAAGTTACACAACTGCTACTTTCATTTTATGCCAAAGTCGGTTTTAACCTAAAGTACTACGTCGTTAAATCCCTTTTAAAGAGATCTATTACTTTTATCAAAGTCACCCGATACGTAGTATTAGAATGACCAACCCACATTCCTTTTCAAAATCAAGTAACAACATTCTTTCCTAAGTTCGGTTGCCTAGTTTGATAACTCGAGCTTCTCATTTTCAAATGGTTTCATAGTTCATAAACTTAATCACTTGATTCCTTTTTAGAACAATTGAGTAATATATGTCTTACGTGAGTAGGTTATTCTTGTTTACAACATTCTTATTACAATGACCATGATCTAGAAAATGTATATCATTTTGTCTCATCTTAGTTTCTATGCGGATGGAGGTTTCTTGGTTTTAATACAATTCATCATTATTTAATACATTTTCCTTTTATTAGATACACATTACGATTTCCAAATCGGAAACATTATCCCTTTAAATAAAACCAAGTACTCATTACTCACGAATGAGGTTTCACACAAACATTCACATTAAAACAAATAAGTTAAGTCTCTTATCTTATAAGATCAAGTCTCTTAACTTCTAACATTAGTAAACCATTTTCTTTACCTCTCTTAAGACATTATACCTAACTCATAAAGCTAGTATAACTCTTTTTAAAACCTTTAAAACCAAGTGTTACTCTTCAAAACGATTATAAATCTTTTGAAATACATCAAGTTCTTTATTATAACAAGCGTTATAATTCACATCGATTACCTTTTAAAACCACAAAGTATTTTCTTACCTACATAAAGCCGTTATAACCAACTTCCCATAAAGCCGTTATAACACTTTATGTTTTAAGACAATCAAATTAACACGACATAGTTCACACATATCATGCTAGAAGAGATAGGAAGAGGTTCACATACCTCGCGACTACTAGCAAAGCGCTCAAGTACTCTTAAGCCACGTAGATCGGTACTTGACCTATAAGGCCAATTAACATCTAGATCTCATCGCTCCATATTCTAGAAAATTGTGGCGCTCCCCGCCATAGCGTAAATCTCCTTCTCTATCGGGGGTTTTACACGCCTAACGGACGTGTACAAATACTACCTATGTAATTTAATTCTTCAGCTTAAGTCAAAAGACATTGCCACAAGATTAAGTATAGTTCTATATATAGTATACTTCAACTATATATTCTTACAACATGTAATTTCCAATTACAATAGAAGGGTTTACCTCGATAAGCCCAAAATTATCCGAGTATAATGTGCAAGGTTTAGCTCTACTCGAGTGCTCCAATCCGCTCCAAACAACCCTGAAGTTCTAACTAACCCAAAACTTCAACCAACGGTGAAGGTTTCCTTAGGGTTTCGGTTTGAGACTAAAGGACAAAGGTAGTATTTATAGAGGTAACTTTGGAATACTACAAGGTATACTAAGGTATTTTGGGAATTATAACAATACTTGGAGGAGTATTTCAATACCGGTACCACACGAGAACAACACCCCAGGGAGGGTGTTCTGAAGGTTTCGCCAAAGGCCTTCAGGAGGAGGGTTCTCAAGACTTAGGCAAGTGAAGAGTGGATGAAGAAGTCTTCAAAGAGGGGGTATTTATAGCAAAACCAAAGGCCAACCAATGGCCAAGATCAAGCCATGTGCTGTAAGGCCAAGATCAAGCCAAGTGCACCCTAACCCTACTCCACAAAACACTCCACAAAACAAGCCACAAAGCAAGGCACAAAAGAGGAGCCAATCCAATCGTCCAACCTTCCCCACACATGTCACCCTGGATCCAAAATGTTAAAATCCGCAAAATTTTAAATGACATAGCGGAATTTTCCCAACGTAATGGAAATACGGTATAACAGAAGGATGCAGCAGAATGACTCACCTACGGGTCGATGGCGAGTTCATCGCCTTATAGCTATCGCCTGCAGTAAGGATTATGGTTAGAGCGACGAAGGGAAAATAAAGCAGTTGATACAGGTATATTCTTACCCCTCTAGAGACTGGTATGCGTTGATGATATGATGATGTGCTAAGTATTATGTTCAGATAGCATTATGTTAAATTGTGATTTAAAGGCCTGGTTAGTAAAGGGTAAGGTTGGGTACCTAGAAATTGTGGGCCTTAGAATATTATACGTGGAGACCTTAGATGCAAGGCCGTCCTGAGTAAAAGATTTTGTTTACAATTGACCTTTGTCGGAGTGCATAGTATACGTGGGGTATACTTGTGTGATAAGTCCCTGAGCGGTGTGAAATGAAAGAGGGTAGTTGAGCTAAGAAGACCACTAGGTTTTCGTAACTTGATTAGTGAAATTATTCCGGATCGGGGAACAAGAGTTTTTGCGTGATAGCGGGTCGGGTTGCGGACCGATCGCAGGTCAACCCGCGGCCTGTATTGTGGTGGGGTCAGTTCGAGGTGGTCCCGCCAGGTGGTAGGGTCACGAGGGTGTTAGGCCCAAGTTTAGTTAACCATCGTACGAGTTAGTGGATGCGTTCAACCAGTAGTCGGGCCGATGAGGTCAGCCCCTCTTGTCTTTCAGTCAAGACCGTGTACTCGGCAGATGGTTATGCGAGATATTATATCAGGAAGGTTGTAAGGCTGCACGAGGTGCCTACTTTCATCTTATGACAGGCAGTGGAGCCCAGGTTACGACTATTTCTTTTTCTGGAAGTTTTACCAGGCAGGGTTAGTAACTCAGGTGAGTCTCAGTATCGCATTCACCCTCGGGCCAGTGTTTGGATTTCAGGGGTAGCTGTGAGGATTGTTGTCTCCTATTGAGGAAATGTTTTATAGCTACCATTTCAGTATTCAGATGTCGCCTTATGAATGCCTTGTAGGGGCGGTAGTGTAGGTTGTCGGTCGATTGGTTCGATGTTGGTAAGGTTCAGATAGTTGGTCCGTACTTGATCCAGCAGGATGTGGATAAGGTGAAGCTTATCCAGAAGAGGTTATTTGCAGCTCAGAAGCAACAGAAGTCTTGCGGATAATCGGCGTCGACACTTGGAGTTCAGGTTGACGGTGGGTCTTCTTGAAGGTATCACCCCGGAAGGCGTGATGAGATTTTGAAACCAAGCAATAATGTAAATGTGGTAAGTTTATTAGGAAGATTTCGAGTATACGAGGAGGGTACGACGAGCAAGGGAAGGAACAAACATGTGTTAAAAGAGAATAGAAGTGATCATTTCTTTTGTGAAGTAAAAGTGCGAAGGGAGTATCTTTTAGACCTTGGGTGGAAGCTTGTGTGATGTTAGAGGTGATTCCTCGTGGATTTGGATTTAAGTTTTCGCGTATGTTATTTTTGTGGCCATGTGTGGCATTGGCAACTTGTTTAAGTTAAAGAGAACTTTATCGTTATCCGTCTTGAGAAGGAACATTCGGGACGAATGTTTCTAAGGAGGGGAGAATGTTATACCCGTATTTCAGTATATGCGTGGGGCGTGCGTGCAAAAGTTTTAGCCTTAAAGTTAGGCATAGGACGAAATTGGTGCACAACCCACTAAAAGAACCGTTTTCTGATGAAACGTCTTCCAAAGTTTGCGTAGGGAAAATTACGGCTATGTCATTTAAAATTTTTGCGGATTTTTCCGAGAGATGAAATATTTTGGACCAACGAGAGGGTGACACTTGTCACCCTCATATGGGCAAAGAGGGCTTGGATGGCACGATTTTGGGGCTTGTTTTGTGGCCTAAAACTTGGGTCAATGTTTGTGAGGGATTTGTGGAGTAGGATAGGGTGCACTTGTGCAAATCTCCACCTTACACTTGCCTACCACTTGGCTTCATCTTGGCCATTGGTTGGCCTATAAATACCCCTTTAGTTGATGAGTTATTTCATCCACACTTAGACATTTTCCAAGTCTTAAAACCCCTCTCCCCCTTTGAGAGTTCTCTTCCACAACACCCCTCCCCCTTGAGAAGGCCTTGGCCGAGAGCACCCCTCCCCCTTTGTAGTGTTCTAGCCGAGACTACCCCCCCCCCCTACCTAAAGTTGTTCTCGTAAAATACCCCCCCTCTTGGTAGAAAATACTCTCCAAGTATTGTTACTATACCAAAATACCTTAGCCTTATACCTTGTAGTATTCCAAAGATACCTCTATACGTAGAGCCCGGAAATACTACCTTATGTCCTTTTTGTCTCAAAAACGAAACCCTAAGGAAAACCTTCATAGTCGGTTGAAGTGTTAAGTAGAAGTTGGGTAGAACTTCTAAGGGTTGTTTGGAGCGGGTTGGAGCGCCCAGAGTAGGAGATAAACGTTGCTCAGGATCGACATTTAATCTTGGATAATTTTGGGCTTATCGAGGTAAATATCTTGTCCCCCTTTTGTAATTAGAGTTTACACACTGTTGAAGTATAAGAATTAAGTATAAGTTATATACAAGGAAGGTATATAAGAAGAGAATTGAATCAGACTTACATAGGACTGTATTCTGATGAACTTGTGAAGTTTGTGGGTAGGGAAGTCTTTGCCCAATTTTCCGTAGAATCTTGTATCTAGATTTATTCTACCGAGTAGTCTAGACATTGATAGACTTGTATAACCATTATAGGTGGAAGTACTGCGAGTAGCGTAGTCTACTCAAAGGGTGGAAAAGGCTAGCAGGATTACAGTACTTTGGAGCTATTTGCTAATAGTCGATTAATCGTCGCGAGGTATGTGATTCTTCCTATCCTCTTGAGCATGATATTTTAAAAGAATATATATATAGTACGGTAGACGTACGTGTGTTAACTGAACGTAGTTTTACGGCAATGTCTTTTGACTTAAGCCTGAATAATAAGAATCTTGAAGTATTTCAAAAGAGTTAAGAAACCTTTTTGAAAGAAGAGTAACACTTGGTTTTAAAAGTTTTAAAAGCTTAAGCGTTATACCAGCTTTATGGGAAGTTAGGTATAACGACTTAAGAGAGATAAAAAGAATGGTTTATTGATTTTAGAAGTTAAGAGACTTGATCTTAAAAGATAAGAGACTTGACTTATTTTGAATTAACATGAATTTTGTTAAAAAGGGTGAAACCTCATTCGTGAGTAATGAGTACTTGGTTTTAAAAGGAATCATGTTTCTTGATTTGGAAATCGAATAAGTATCGAACGAACCACTGCAGCGTTAATAAAGGGAAATGTATTGACTAATTAAGTATTATTAAAACCAGTAGAAACCTCCATCTGCATAGAAGCTAAGATGAGACAAAATGATATTACATTTCCTAGATCATGGCTGCTTAATAAGATTGATTATGAACAAGAATAACCTACTCACATATAAGGCATATGTTTCTCAAATTGTTTAAAAGAGAATTATATTCTTAAGTGATTAAGACTATGAACTACGAAACCTTTCTAAAATAAGAGACTTAAGTACTTGAAATTAGGCAAACTTGAACTTATGGAAAAGAATGTTGTTACTTGATGTTGAAAAGGAAAGTGTTTTGGTTTACCTAAAAATGTTAGTCACTCTATTTTAATACTACGGGTATCGGGTGACCTTTATAAGAGAAATAGATCTTTTAAAAAGAATTTAACGTACGTAATACTTTGGGGTCAGAACCTGGACTTTGGCATAAATAACCTTGAGTTGTGTGTAACTTGCCTATGATTGCGTTTGATAGCCTTGTTGTGCAAGTACTGTATTTCTATACCACCGCGTCTCTCGATGGAGGGCCGGCTGATTTGTTATGAACGATTCTTCATCGAGTCCCATGAGATGGGCCGGGACACGTATTCCATCTGATTCTTCACCGAGTCCCATGAGATGGGCCGGGACACGTATTTCATCTGATTCTTTACCGAGTCCCATGAGATGGGCCGGGACACGTATTTCATCTGATTCTTCACCGAGTCCCATGAGATGGGCCGGGACATGTATTCCATACTTCACCGAGTCCCACGGGATGGGCCGGGACATGTACACCACACGATTCCACTTCTATCCCCATGGGATGAGCCGAGACATGTTGTACGTATAATACGGTTTATATCCGATCACGGCAGTGAGGAAGGAGTTCCACGGGCATGAGGGATGACTTGAGGGCGTGAGTCCCTGACTTGACGTGACTACTTTTATGTTATGAACTGTAGTTTGGTTATCATACATGTCTCCTGTTTTATATAGACTGTTATGATTTCATTTACTGATTTTTCGCCACATACTTGGTACTGTTACGACCTCCTTCGGGGCTGCGTTCATGCCACGTGAGGTACATCGCCAGGATCCTCGCTCATAGGATCACAGTTCAGCGTGTTGGGAAGCCCCGTTTCTCCGGAGGCTTATCTTTTGGTATGTTACCCTGAGTCTGTAGGTTCTTATGCATTCAGGGGTATGGCGGGGCCCTGTCCCGTCATAGTTGTTGTTGTAAAACTCTTAGAGGTATGTAGTCTTTGCCAGGCGAGTTGTAAAAAGGATAACTGTTTGGGTTTTTATGTATATATACAGAAGACAACTGTTTTGGTTGGCCTGTTTATTTATCATATCTCTTGTTTCATGTTTATGTTTTATTTCCGCTGATTTTCTCTGATGTTATATCACTAAGGTGCCCGGTGTAAGGCACCAGTCACGGGCCCGGGTTCGGGTCGTGACAGACGTCTACCACATAGTGAATACTGAGGGAAAACTGAATCTAGCTGGCTAGAACCTATGTAAATCTGTGAACCGGAAACCCTGGATTTCTGACCAACTCCTAAATACCCCGAACGCCCTGAAGTCTGTGGAGGACCACTCTGTACTGACGGAGGCGCATAACCAGTCTGATTCTGAAAAGGTCCGCCTCGAAAGTTACCAAAGGACCCTGCTGTTCTGGCCCTCTTCTGCTGATCTTGGTTAATCCGTCGATCTCTATGTTCCTCAGTCTGCTGTGCATAAGCCTGTATACGGGCAATGTCCATGCCCGGCTGAAGAGCTACTCTTGTACAACTCTCTACTAGATAATCGTCAAGTCCGGTGACATATCGGTGCACTCTATCCTCCATGTCTGCCACTAAAGCGGGGACATGACGAGTCAACGAGTCAAACTCCATACTATATTTCCGAACCGTCCGCCCGTCCTGCCTCAACATCAAAAATCTATCTGCCCGAGCTCTCCTCATCTGCGAGGGCAAGAAGCGTGTAGGAAATGCCTCTAAGGTCTTGATCACTTTCATGATCCGCTGCAACTGTCGAATAAACTCCTGAGGATCTTCCTCAGTTCTCAATCCATAGGACTCGGGTGGACTGCAACTCAAGAAGTCCCGAAGTCTCAAAACTATCGGATCTAGGGTGAACCATCGTGCCGGAACCACCGGCCCCGTCCGTCTCATTCCCACCACTAGCTAGTAACGGGGCCATCTCCTTGTAACTCATATCCTCGGCTCCTGGCCGCGGGACTAGAGGCTCAGGTATCGCGGTCTCAGTAGCTACTGCTACTGCTCTAAACTCTCCTGGGGCTAGCGGCGTCGCAGAAATCCCCATTTGAAGTACCACCTTAGGTAAAGACTGGGCCTGCGCTCGGTAACCCTTCACGTGCTCTACTCGCGGCTCCTTCGCCGCTTGCCCTTCGGGCTCTGGTTGCCTAGTGAGGCATAACGGGTGAAAAGAATACGTCGAGGAGTCCAACTTATAACACGGCTCTAAGGCACGATCTCGAGTGAGAAGAATGGAAACCAATCCTAAATATCCTGCAGCCTCACGATTATAGGTGTGGTGCACAACACACCGATAATCAAGACTCTACTAGATACGGCGTAGACACTTTTCGAGGATTAATCGCTCGATACCACTTTTGTCACGACCCGACTTGGCCCGTGGTCGTGCCTTACCGGGCACCCTAGTGATACAACCTCAGAGAAAATCAGCGGAAATAAAAACTTAACCGGAAACAAGATATAACATAAGAAAACAGGCCAACCAAAATGGTTGCCTTCTTGCATATATACAGAAATTGAACTGTTACATCCTTTACAACCACGCCACAACAAGATTACATACCTCTAAGAATGTAACAACAACTATGTGGGACGGGGCCCGCCATACCCTGAATGTACAAGAACCTACAACTCGGGAAAACATACCAAAAGATAAGCCTCCGAGAAACGGAGTTTCCCAATCTGAATCGTGATCCTATGGCGAGGATCAACAACCGATGTACTTACTGCCGTGCATGAACGCAGCCCAAGGAGGTCGATAACAGTACCAAGTATGTTAAATCGAAAATCGTAAATGAAATTATAACGCTTTATATAAAACAGAGACTTATATGATAATCAAACTACGATTTACAACATAAATAAAGGTAGTCATGTCGGCGAGGACTCACTCCTCAAAGTCATCCTTCATGCCCGTGGAACTCGTTCTCACCGCCAGCCTAGGTATAAATCGTATGATACGTATAACATGTCTCGGCCCATCCCACGGGACTCGAGGTGGAATCGTGTAATACATGTCTCGACCCATCTCATGGGACTCGATAGTAATCATATGGAATACATGTCTCGGCCCATCTCATGAGACTCGATAGAATCGATGGAATACATGTCTCGCCCATCTCATGGGACTCGATAGGAATCGTATGGAATACATGTCTCGCCCATCTCATGGGACTCGATAGGAATCGTATGGAATACATGTCTCGCCCATCTCATGGGACTCGATAGAATCGTATGGAATACATGTCTCGGCCCATCTCATGGGACTCGATAGGAATAGTATGGAATAAATGTCTCACCCATCTCATGGGACTCGATAGGAATCGTATGGAATACATGTCTCGGCCCATCTCATGGGACTCGATAGGAATCGTATGGTATACATGTCTCGGCCCATCTCATGGGACTCGATAGGAATTTTATGGAATACATGTCTCGGCCCATCTCATGGGACTTGATAAAGAATCGGGTGAAATACATTCCCGGTCCATCCCATGGACTAGGTATCGTGTGGAATACATTCCCGGTCCATCCCATGGACTCGGTATCGAATCGACCATAACATTTAAACTCTCTTTTAAGACAGATTAAGATAATACCATACTTTCCTTTTTTAAAATCAAGTAGCAACATTCTTTTCAAAAAGTTCAAGTTTGCCTAATTTCAAATACTCAAGTCTCTCATTTTCGAAAGGTTTCGTAGTTCATAGTCTTAATCACTTAATAACATAATTCTCTTTTAAAACAATTTGAGTAACATATGCCTTATGTGTGAGTTGGTTATTCTTGTTTATAACAATCTTATTCAAGCAGCCATGATCTAGGAAATGTAATACAATTTTGTCTTATCTTAGCTTCTATGCAAATGGAGGTTTCTACTGGTTTTAATATAATTAATTATTTGTCAATACATTTTCCTTTATTAACGCTGCAGTGGTTCGTTCGATACTTATTCTCATTTTCGAAATCAGTAAAACATTATTCTTTAAAAACCAAGTACTCATTACTCACGAATGAGGTTTCACACTTTTTAACAAAATTCATATCAATTCAATTAAGTCAAGTCTCTTATCTTTTAAGATCAAGTCTCTTAACTTCTAAAATCAATAAACCATTCTTTTACCTACATAAAGTCGTTATAACTAACTTCCCATAAAGCTATTATAACACTTTATGTTTTAAACCAACCAAAACTCATTTAGCACATGTGCGTCTACCGTACTACATAGTTTACAAAACATCATGCTAGAAAGGATAGGAAGAGGTTCACATACCTCGCGACGATTATCGATAATTAGCAAAATGCTCCAAGTACTACCACCTTGCTAGCCTTTTCCACCCTTCAAGTAGAATACGCTACTCGTAAGATACGTTATACCCGTATTTCCGGTATGTGCGTGGGACGTACGTAGAAAAGTTTGAGCCTTAAAGTAGGCAAGGGCCGAAAATTTTGTTCACAAGTACCGAAAAGAATCGTTTTTCGACGAAACGTTTTACAAGACTTACGAAGGGAAAATTACGGCTATGTCATTTCTATTTTTTGCGGATTTTTCCGAGAGATGAAACATTTTGGACCAACGGGAGGGTGACATGTGTCACCCTCATATTGGACGTTGTGATGGGCGGCAAGTGGATGATTTGAGGGTCAAGGGGTTGGTAGGATATTTGTGATATTTTGGTGGTAGATTGATAAGGTACACATGGGTAAATCCTAGCCCTACACTTGCCTACCACTTGGCTTCATATTGGCCATTGGTTGGCCTATAAATACCCCTTTAGTTGATGAATTATTTCATCCACACTTAGACATTTTCCAAGTCTTGAAACCCCTCTCCCACTTTGAGAGTTTCTCGTCCACAACACCCCTCCCCCCTTTGTGAGGCCCCTTGGCCGAGAGCACCCCTCCCCCTTGGCCGAAAGTACCCCCCCTACCTTGAGTTGTCTCGTAAAATACTACCCCCCCCCCTCTTGGTAGAAATACTCTCCAAGTATAGTTAATATTCCAAAATACCTTAGCCCAAATACCTTGTAGTATTCCAAGGTTACACTTATACTAAAAGCCCAGAAATACTATTAATACTTCCCTTCAGTCACTAAACGAAATCCTAAGGAAGATCTTCACAGTTGGTTGAAGTATTAGGAAGAAGTTTCGTAGAACTTCTAAGGGTTGTTTGGAGCGGGTTGGAGCACCCGGAGTAGGAGCTAAACCTTGCTCAGGATCCACATTAAACTTGGATAATTTTGGGCTTACCGAGGTAAATAATCCTATCATTCTATTGTAATTGGAAATTACATACTGTAGTTATATAGAAATGAATATAAGATTCATAGAAGAGAATTGAACTGTAATAGAAGGATATTACAGAAAAGAATTGAACTGAAATCACGCCAGAAGAATATTAAAGAAGAAGATTGAATTGTACTTACATAGGACTGTATTTACAGTAGACTTGTGTAGCTTAACGGGTAGGGAAGTGCTGCCCGATTTTCCGTAGAATAGAGAACCTACTGCTTAGAATATTCTACAGAGTAGTCTAGACTTTGATAGACTGGTATAACCGTTATAGGTTGAATGTTCTGCGAGTAGCATGTGCTACTTAAAAGTTGGACAAGGCTAGCCGGGTTATAGCCGTGGAGCGTTTTGCTAATAGTCGATAATCGTCGCGAGGTATGTGATTCTTCCTATCCTCTTGAGCATGATATTTTAAAGAATATATATATATAGTACGGTAGACGTACGTGTGTTAACTGAACGTAGTTGTACGGCAATGTCTTTTGACTTAAGCCTGAATAATAAGAATCTTGAAGTATTCCAAAGAATTAAGAAACCTGTTTGAAAAAAGAGTAATGCTTGGTTTTAAAAGCTTAAGAGTTATACTAGCTTTATGGGAATTTAGGTATAACGACTTAAGAAAGATAAAAAGAATGGTTTATTAATTTTTGAAGTTAAGAGACTTGATCTTAAAAGAGAAGAGACTTGACTTAAATGAATTAATATGAATTTTGTGTGAAACCTCATTCGTGAGTAATGAGTACTTGGTTTTTAAAAGGAATAATGTTTTACTGATTTCGGAAATCAGAATGAGTATTGACAAACCACTGCAGCGTTAATAAAGGGAAATGTTTTTACTAATTAAGTATTATTAAAACCAGTAGAAACCTCCATCTGCATAGAAGCTAAGATGAGACAAAATGATATTACATTTCCTAGATCATGGCTGCTTTAATAAGATTGATTTTGAACAAGAATAACCTACTCACATATAAGGCATATGTTTCTCAAATTGTTTAAAAGAGAATTATATTCTTAAGTGATTAAGACTATGAACTACGAAACCTTTCTAAAATAAGAGACTTAAGTACTTGAAATTAGGCAAACTTGAACTTATGGAAAAGAATGTTGTTACTTGATGTTGAAAAGGAAAGTGTTTTGGTTTACCTAAAAATGTGAGTCACTCTATAATAATACTACGGGTATCGGGTGACCTTTATAAAAGAAATTGATCTTTTAAAAAGAATTTAACGTACGTAATACTTTGGGGTCAGAACCTGGACTTTGGCATAAAATAACCTTGAGTTGTGTGTAACTTGCCTATGCTTGTGGTGATAGCCTTTGTTGTGCAAGTGTTGTATTTCTATGCTACCGAGTCCCATGAGATGGGCCGGGACACGTATTCCATCTGATTCTTCACCGAGTCCCATGAGATGGGCCGGGACACGTATTTCATCTGATTCTTCACCGAGTCCCATGATGGGCCGACACGTATTTCATCTGATTCTTCACCGAGTCCCATGGGATGGGCCGGGACACGTATTCCACATGATTCTTTACCGAGTCCCATGGGATGGGCCGGGACACGTATTCTACATGATTCTTTACCGAGTCCCATGGGATGGGTCGGGACACGTATTCCACACGATTTGTACCTAGACTGCCGGCAGTGAGGAAGGAGTTCCACGGGCATGAGGGATGACTTGAGGGCGTGAGTCCCTGACTTGACATGACTGCTTTTATGTTGTGAACTGTAGTTTGGTTATCATACATGTCTCCTGCTTTATATAGACTATTATGATTTCATTTACGTATTTTACAGTTTCACATACTTGGTACCTGTTGTACTGACCTCCTTCGGGGGGCTGCGTTCATGCCGCAGGTAGAGGTACATCGGTTGTGGATCCTCGCTCTTAGGATCACATTGCAGGGTGTTGGGAAGCCCCGTTTCTTCGGAGGCTTATCTTTTGGTATGTTACACTGAGTCTGTAGGTTCTTGTACATTCAGGGGTATGGCGGGGCCCTGTCCCGTCATAGTTGTTGTCACTTTCTTAGAGGTATGTAGTACTGTCAGGCGAGTTTGTAAAAAGGATAACTGTTCGGGTTTTTATGTATATATACAGAAGGCAATTGTTTTTGTTAGCCTGTTTATTTATCAAATCTCTTGTTACATGTTTATATTTTATTTCCGCTGATTTTCTCTGATGTTGTATCACCAGGGTGCCCGGGGTAAGGCACCAGTCACGGGCCCGGGTTCGGGTCATGACAACTTCCACCTATAATGGTCACAAAACGTCTATCAACCTCTAGAACTCTTCGTAGAATAATTCTAAGTACAAGGTTCCATATTCTACGGAAAATTCAGCGAGACCTCCCCGCAACCACCTAAATCTCCTCTACGAGGCTGCTGCAAACCAACAATTCCAGGGGGGGTTACACGTCTAACCGGACGTGTACAATTTTTACTCCACAATAATACTACAAGTCTACTGTAAATACAGTCCAATGTAAATACTGTTCAATTCTTTTTAATCATCCATCCAATATATCTTATATTCAATTCTAAACTACTACAATATGTAATATCCAATTACAATAGAGGAACATAGATCATTACCTCGATAAGCCCAAAATTATCCAAGATTTAAAAGTCGATCCTGAGCAACGTTTAGCTCCAATTCCTTACGCTCCAACCCGCTCCAAGCAACCTGTCACGACCCATTCCGGGGCCCGTGACTGGTGCCTTACCGGGGCACCCAAGTAGTCATACATCAGAGTAATCAGCGGAAATATGAAACAAGACATGAAACAGTTTATAAAATAAGACACAGTTTATGTGAGAAAACATCGCCTTTCGGCATATATATATAAACATGGTTTAGCAGTTACATCCGATCTTGCATACAACATGACTACAGACCTCTAAGAAATATACAACTATGGCGGGACGGGGCCGCCATGCCTGACTGACAAAACTATCTACAACAGGAGATCATACCCAAAGTAGAGCCTCGGAAAGATGGAGCTCCGACACCAACGTAGAGATCTAAGAATGTGGATCTAGCACTGCTTGCCACTTACTGCGGCATGAACGCATCCCCGAAGGAGGTCGATCTAACAGTACTAAGTATATGAAAGCAGTAAAATACTTAAATGAAAACATATCATTTTAAAATCAGTTTTGCAAGTATGTATGAAACAACGAGGGGACGCGCATAGTGCCACATCATAAACAAGAGCAACAATAGGTAAGCGCAGCGAGGTCTTTTCTAGTGCGAATGATCGGCGGGGGCCATTGCGTAGTATCACCATGCAAGCCTAATCACGGACTCGTAGTCCGCATAGGCCACTCACATAGGCGCGTAGGGTACATAACCCGCGTCGAGGGTAGCTACTCCTCGGCGTCGTCCCGGACTCGTAGTCGCATGGCCACATAGACGCGTGAGGTATAACCCGCATCACTAACACGGAACTCCGTAGCTCGCATAGGTCCTTGGACCGCGTGAGGTATTCTCGAATCATGGTCCTGCATCACTTTGAGTCTACCGCGTCGGAGGAGCTTAACCCCTGTAATATGTCAAGAGGTGAGTGATAGTACACTAACATAACAACTTATCTTTAAACAACATAAGCACAACAAGAATACTCTTTTATACAAGCGTTACAAGACACTAACACACATAGCATCATATCATGTCTACTTATCAAACCATCTTATTATTCTTTTCACAATTCAATATAAGTCCATTATAAACACATAGGCAAACTGTTTCTTTTATCATTCTTAAGTGGTTATACTTAACTTCCCATAAAGCTAGTATAACTCTTAAGCTTCATTTTAAAACTCAATTAGTTCTCTTACATTAAAAATGATTCGGTATTCTTTTGAAATGCTTTGATTCTTTATTATTCGGGCTTAAGCGTGAGGCATTGTAAGTGTTATTCGAGCTTAAGCGTGAGGCATTGCCGTAAGTATTATTCAGCTTAAGTCAAAGACATTGCCGTAGTTATTATTCGATTAACACGTATGCGTCTACGCACTACATATATATTGTAAAATATCATGCTTTAGGAAGAATCACATACCTTACCAATGAAAACCACCGCCAAGTTGAATATGTCGCGCTAGAGAATCGACCTATAATAGTCGACACGTCTAACAACGTTCGCACTACTTTGTAAAACGATTCTAAGCAGAGGGTTCTATATCCTACGGAAAATTGGGCGTACTTCCCTACGGTGAGCTACTTAAGTCTCATCAGAAAAGCGATCCCATGTAATCTGATTTGATTATTCATCTTTTAAACCCTTCTTGTGATATGATTCAATTCTATTCTGCAATATTCTTCTAAGTATCTAATACTTATTCTTATACTACTACATGAAGTATTCTCTAATTCAAAAGAGGGTTAGGATTAGTTACCTCGGTAAGCCCAATAATATCCTAGATAAAGTCGCTGAGCAAGGTTTTGCTCTAAGTTGTATGCTCGAGAAACCTTAGAAGTTCTTCACAACTTCTACTAAGTACTAAGGGATTTGGGCTAGGGTATTTTGGGCATTATAACAATACAAGAAGGCAACTTTTCTACCAAGGGAGGGTAGATTTCGGCTAGGCTAGGGGGCCTCGGCCAAACTTCAAAGGGGGGTAGGAGGCTTTGGACGAAAAGCTTTAGAGAGAGGGAGGATTTTTCAAGACTTGGAAATTGATTTGTGGATGAAGAACTCTTCATCCAAAGGAAGTATTTATAGGTCAAGACATGGCCAACCAATGGCCAAGATTTGTAAGTGCTAGGAAAGTGTAAGGTCAAGATTAGGGCAAGTGTCCTTGGCCAACTTGCACACAAAATATCCTACCTAATCCTTGACTTGTGCAAAGGCACAAAAAGCGTGCAACTCTAGTCCATTTCGTCGATGGGCGATTTCAAGTCCACCAATTGGAGGGTGCCAAGTGTCGCCCTCCCGTTGGTCCAAAATGTTTCGTCTCTCGGAAAAATCCAAAAATACTAAATGACATAGCGAATTTTCCTACGAAAGTGTGGAAACGTTTCGTCGCAAAACGATTCTTTTAGTGAGTTGTGCCCAAATAAAAACGTCCATGGCTTAATCTTTTAAGGCCAAACTTTAAATGACGTGCGCCCTTACGTACATACTCGAAATACGGTATAACATTCTCCTCCTTAGAAACATTCGTCCGAATGTTCCTTCCCAAAACGATTAACGATAAGATTCTTTATAACTTAAGCGATTGCAAATGCCACACGCCACGTAACAACACTTAGGCATAAACGATAATGAAGATTTACAAGTAGGAAAGTGAATTACACGGAGGTGTGGGAATAGGTGAGATACTTCGCCTCATGTCTTCCTCGGCTTCCCAAGTCATTTCCTTCCCGAGCTCGTTCGCCACAAGACTTTGTGGAAGCCACGTCCTTGGTCATGACGCCTAACACGACGATCGATTATCGCTATGGAACCTCCTCATACGATAACCCCTCACACCGACATCGTCAATCGGGTGCACCCTAGATGGATCCCGATACATCTCTCAAGCATAGATATGTGAAAAGCGGATGTCGCCTCCGGATCGGACGGCAGATCCAACTCATAGGCAACCTTGCCTACCTGCGGACAATCAAACGCCCAATGTACCTTGGCCGAAGTTTCCCTTCTTCCCGAATCTCATCACACCGCCATGGGTGACACCTTCAGAAAACCCAATCATCAATGCGAACTCGGATGCGACGACGATGATCTGCATACGACTTATGTCGACTCGAGCAGTCGATAGCGCTCTCGGATAAGCTTCACCTTATCCACTGCTTGCACCAAATCTGGTCCCACTAGCCGCACTCGCCCACATCGAACCAACCTATAGGCGTCGCACTTCCTCCATACAAGGCCTCATAAGGCGCCATCCGAATCGGAGTGGTAGCTATTGTTGTACGCGAACTCAACTAGAGGCAAATGATCCTCCTACCACGGTCGATAACACAGCTCGCGACATATCCTCGAAGTGCGGATAGTGCGCTCGGCTGTCCGTCATGCGTGGATGGAATGCGATGCTCGTGCTCACTGCGTCCTAAACCTCTCTGAAAAGACCTCGTAAGATAGCCGTAAACCGGCTCCTGCATGCGATATGATCGAAATAGGGACTCCATGCGATCGACGATCTCTCGGATGTAAAGTTCGCATAATCCTCACCAAAAGTCGTCCGACGGGAAGAAAGTGGGCTGATTTCACGACTGTCAACGATAACCCATATAGAATCATGTCTCCTCCGAGTGCGAGGTAATCCTGCGATAAAGTCCATGTTGATTACCTCCCACTTCAGTCGGGATCTCAATCGATCGTAACAAACCACGGGCCTCGGTGCTCTACCTTCACTCGACAACACGGGCGCGAGCTACGAACTCGCAACGTCCTCTTCAAGCCATCCCACCAATACGGATCTAAGGTCGTGGTACATCTTGGTCGACCGGATGGATAGAGTAACAGCGTTGTGTGCTTCCCCAAGAACTCGCCAAGTCTGAAACATCCGGAACACACACGCCTCAAACCTTAGCACCCATCAAAGTGCTACCTCAAGGACCGCTTGCCCTCACGAAGAGTCGTATCACGATATCGAATCAAAGTGGATCCTCGAGCTGTTGCCTCTTCACCTCCTCGACGATGGAAGACTCGGCAACCTCACGAACTCTAACCCCCGCTATCGGAATCAATCAAGCGGACACCAAGGCTCGCTAATCGATGCAAATCACGAACCATGTCCTCTCTCTCTAGCCGCATCGATAGGCTCCCATCGACCTACGACTAAGAGCATACGCCTGACATTGGCCTTCCGGGTGGTACAGGATATCAACATCGTAATCCTTAAGCAACTCTAACCACCGTCTCGCTGTAAGTTCGGCTCCTCTGGTGAAGATATCTTGGAGGCTCTTGTGGTGTAAAAATATCCACGTGAACCCCATACAAATAGTGCCTCCAGATCTTGGCGTGAATCACGGCCGCCAACTCCAAATCATGGGTGGGGTAGTTCCTCTCGTGTTTCTTGGTGTCGGGATACATATGCTATAACCACCTGCCATGCTGCATCAACACACATCCCAACCCGATGCCCGGCGTCACAATACACGACATAACCATCCGACCCTGCGGAAGAGTAAACGGGGCGGTCGTCGGTCTCTCTTTCAAGAATCGAAACCACGCCACAAGCATCGATCCATCAAACTTGGCGCTTACGAGTCGGCCTAGTCAATGGTGCGTAGATAAAGCAAACTTCTCCACGAACCGAGATAATATCTGCAAGGCCCGAAAGCTGCGAACCTCTGTCGGAGTAGTAGGTCTAGGCCAAGTCTGGCGCCTCGATCTTGGCGTATCCACTCGAATGCCATCGGCCACAATATGCCCAAGAAACGCCATCAAGTCAACCAAAACTCACATTTGGAAAACTTGGCGTCAAGCTGGCAGTCTGGAGAACTGTCGGCCAAGATCGCCAAATGCTCGCGTGCTCTCTCGGCGAGAATAAACCAAGATATCATCAATGAACACTATCACAACGTGTCCATAAATGGTTTGAACACTCGGTTCATCAAATCCATGAATACCACGAGCATTGGTCAACCAAAAGACATGACCACGAACTCATAATGCGTGCAGGTCCGAATGCGATCTAGGGACATCCACCTCTCGACTCGCACTGATGATAGCCCGATCGCAGATCAATCTTGGAGAAACATCTCGCACTCGCACCGGGTCGAACAAATCATCAATCCCAGGAAGGGTATCTGTTCTTAATGGTCACCTTGTTCACCGTAGATCAACACACATGCGCGGCGTCCGCCCTTCTTCTTTACGAACAATACCGCGCTCCCGGGAGAAACACTAGGCTGATGAAGCCATTCTCCAAAGAAATCCCTAAGCCGATCCTTCACTCTCTCAACTCGGCGGGTGCCATTACGTATGGCGGAATGGAAATAGGCGAGTGTGGAAATATGTCTATACAAAACTCAATCTCCTCTCGGGAGGATACGGGAGGTCGTGCGGAAACACGTGCGGGAACTCTCGACCACGGCGGCGGAAAATCTGGTACGCGACTTGAGATCAAACACGAACGAGATGGTAGATATACCCTTCGCACCATCTTCCTAGCCTTGAGGTAGGAAATAAACCTACCACCGGCGATACCGTGCTCCTCCCACTCAACAATGGCTCTCAGAAACCGGAACCGTACTACTCTCTCTGCGGTCTACATTGGCGTAGCAGAAGCTAGCCAATCCATCCCATGATCACGTCGAAGTCAATCATCTCCACTCTATCAAGTCGGCTGGTCGACGATCGTAAATAGTCATGGACAAGCTCTATATACCGCCGAGCTACCACCGAATCACCATCTGGCGTAGCTACCTCGAAAGGGTCTATGGACTCGGGCTCTATCCCTATCCTACTAGCACAAGGGAGATATATGGGGCAGTAGAACCCGGATCTATCAAAGCATACACATCAAACCCAGAAACTGATAAGGTACCTGTGACGACATCAGGTGAGGCCTCCTGATCCTGTCGGCTGGACAAAGCATAAATGCGATTCTGAGGACCGCTAGAACTGGGACCCGCGCCACGACCTCTGCCGCGACCTGACGGTACATGAGTACCTTGCCCTCCGTGCGAGTAGCTGTCGGGGATGAAGAAGACGGCGAAAGAATCGTGGTGACCCACCACCATCGCCGCCTTGGTATGCAGTTCCTCGCATAGTGACCTGCGGCCGCCAATCAAACAAGCTCGTAGCACCATAACTCGGTGGGATCTGCGCGCTCGGCCACACGAGGGTGGTCCGTCGGCGTAACCTCTGCCGCTCTGATGTCTGCAGTGCGCCTCGAATATCTCCGGTGTCTTGAGGGCGGTGCGAGTGCTCTGGTGGCGTGGTGCAAATCTAGGCTGCTGCGAGGCCGCCCACGATAGCCACCAAAAGACCTGCCGTCACGGTCTTCTCGCTGTTGCTGCCAACCCGTCGGCCTCTACGCCTCACATCCAAGAGCATGAGCTGCGTGCGGGTAATGTCCATACGGTGAAGAAAACACCGCATGACTCGGCCATATAGTCATCTAGCCCGGTGACGTAGCGGTGCACCCTATCCTCCATATTTGCTACCAACGCTGGGACATATCGAGCCAATGAATCAAACTCGACATTGTACTCCCTGACAGTGCGTCCTCTCTGCCTCAGCAGTAAAAATCTATCAGCCCGCGCCCTCCTCATCTGTGGAGGCAAGAAGTGAGTGAGGAAAGCCTCTGAGAACTCATCCCAAGTAGCTGGGGACGCGTGCTCTCCCCGGGATAACTCCCATGAATCAAACCAATCGACTGCGGTATCACGCAGCCTATGCGAACCAAAGATCACGGACTCGGTCTCCGACGCCCTGATCACTCTCAGAATCCTCTGTAGCTGACGGATGAACTCCTGCGGATCATCCTCCGGCCTCGACCCGTAAAACTCTGGCGGGCTACAACTCAGGAAGTCTCGTAGCCTCAAACTCTCTGCCCTCGGGTGAACCACGGGTACGACTGGGGCTGGGACTGGAACTGCTGCATCCAGCCTGTCCTCGTGTCTGGCCACAATCCTAGCCAATAGCTGGGCCATCTCCTTGTACCCTATCTCCTCCGCCCCAGGCTGTGGGACAGGAGGTGCGGGTACTGTAGTCTCTGCTGGGGCCGGCGTCGTCTGACTCGCCGTCTCGGTATAGGCCCGGGCAGAGCCCTCATGACTCTAGGTGTCCCACTAGCGCCTCCTCGCTGCCGTGCCATACGGGCGGGTTGCCATACGTGGAGGCATAAGCACTGAGAAAGGAATACGTTAGAGGGTCCAACTTTAACACAACTCTAAAGCACGATCTCGAGTGAGAAGAATGGAAACCAATCCTAAATATCCTATAGCCTCACGATTATTGGTGTGGTGCACACACCGATAATCAAGACTTACTAGATACGGTGCATAGACACTTTCCGAGGATTAATCGCTCGATACCACTTTTGTCACGACCCATTCAGGGGCGTGGATCGTGCCTCACGGCACCCAGTAGTCATACATCGAGTAATCGCGGAAATATGAAACAAGACATGAAAGCAGTTTATAAAATAAGACACGCTTTATGTGAAAACATCGCCTTTCGGCATATATATATAAACATGGTTTAGCGATTACATCCGATCTTGTACAACATGACTACTGAGACCTCTAAGGAAATATACAACTATGGCGGGACGGGGCCGCCATGCCACTGTACAAAACTATCTACAACAGGAGATCATACCCAAAAGTAGAGCCTCGGAAAGATGGAGCTCCGACACCAACGTAGAGATCCTAAGAATGTGGATCTAGCACTGCTTGCCTTACTGCGGCATGAGCAGCGCCGAAGGAGGTCGATACTGAGTACTAAGTATATGAAATCGTAAAATACTTAAATGAAAACATATCATTTTAAAATCGGTTTTGCAAGTATGTATGAAACAACGATGGACCGCATAGTGCCACATCATAAACAAGAGCAACAATAGGTAACCGCAATGTGTCTTTTCTAGGTGCGAATGATCGAAGCACGCCAATTGCGTAGTATCACCATGCAAGCATAATCACGGACTCGTAGTCGCGTAGGCCACTCCATAGGCCCGCATAGGGTATGTAACCCGCATCGAGGTAGCTACTCCTCGGCGTCGCCCCGACTCGTAGTCCGCATGGCCACATAGATCGCATGAGGTATAACCCCGCATCACTAACACGGAACTCCGTAGCTCGCATAGGTCCCTTGGACCCGCATGAGGTATTCTCGAATCATGGTCCTGCATCACCGAGTCTACCCAGCGTCGGAGGCGCCTTAACCCCGGTAATATGTCAAGAGGTGAGTGATAGTACACTAACATAACAGCTTATCTTTAAACAACATAAGCACAACAAGAATACTCTTTTATACAAACCTTACAAGACACTAACACACATAGCATCATATCATGTCTACTTATCAAACCATCTTATTATTCTTTTCACAATTCAATATAAGTCTGTTATAAACACATAGGCAAACTGTTTCTTTTATCATTCTTAAGTGGTTATACTTAACTTTCCATAAAGCTAGTATAACTCTTAAGCTTCTGTTTTAAAACTCAATTAGTTCTCTTCTGTTAAAAATGATTCAGTATTCTTTTGAAATGCTTTCAGTTCTTTATTATTCAGGCTTAAGCCGTGAGGCATTCTGTAAGTGTTATTCGTGCTTAAGCGTGAGGCATTGTCGTAAGTATTATTCGAGCTTAAGTCAAAGACATTGCGTAGTTATTATTCGATTAACACGTACGCTCACCGTACTACATATATATTGTAAAATATCATGCTTTAGGAAGAATCACATACCTTCTCGTGAAAACCACCGCCAAGTTGAATATATGTCGCGCGAGAGAATCACCTATAATAGTCGACACGCCTAACAACGTTGAACTACTTTGTAATGGATTCTAAACAGAGGGTTCTATATCCTACGGAAAATTGGGCGATTTCCCTACGGTGAGCTACTTAATCTCTTGTGAAAACGATCTATGTAATCTGATTTGATTATTCATCTTTAAACCCTTCTTTGTGATAACAGTTCAATTCTATTCTGCAATATTCTTCTAAGTATCTAATACTTATTCTTATACTACTACGAAGTATTCTCTAATTCAAAAGAGGGTTAGGATTAGTTACCTCGGTAAGCCCAATAATATCCTAGATAAAGTCGCTGAGCAAGGTTTTGCTCTAAGTTGTATGCTCCAAGGAAACCTTAGAAGTTCTTCACAACTTCTACTAAGTACTAAGGGATTTGGGCTAGGGTATTTTGGGCATTATAACAATACAAGAAGGCAACTTTTCTACCAAGGGAGGGGGGTAGATTTCGGCTAGGCTAGGGGGCCTCTACCAAACTTCAAAAGGAGGGGGTAGGAGGCTTTGGACGAAAAGCTTGACAGAGCGGGGGCGGGATTTGTCAAGACTTGGAAATTGATTTGTGGATGAAGAACTCTTCATCCAAAGGGGGGTATTTATAGGTCAAGACATGGCCAACCAATGGCCAAGATTTAGCCAAGTGCTAGGCAAGTGTAAGGTCAAGATTAGGGCAAGTGTCCTTGGCCAACTTGCACACAAAATATCCTACCTAATCCTTGACTTGTGCAAAGGCACAAAAAACGTGCAACTCCTAGTCCATTTCGTCGATGGGCGATTTCAAGTCCACCAATTGGAGGTGCCAAGTGTCGCCCTCCGTTGGTCCAAAATGTTTCGCCTCTCGGAAAAATCCGCAAAAATACTAAATGACATAGCGAATTTTCCTACAAAAGTGGAAACGTTTTGTCGGAAAATGATTCTTTTAGTGAGTTGTGCACAAATAAAAACGTCCAAGGCTTAAACTTTTAAGGTCAAACTTTCGTACGTACGCCCTTACGTACATACTCCGGAAATACGGGGTATAACACAACCCTTAGAAGTTTCTAAACAACTTATCTTAACACTTCATCTAAGCTATGAAGATTTTTCTAGGGCTTCGTTTAGCAACTATTGGAATAAAGTAGTATTTCCCGGCTCCTAGTATTGAAATAACTTTGGAATACTACTAGGGATACTAGGCAGAGGTATTTGGGATAATACAATAATACTCAAGGTATTTTCCACTCAAGTGGGGGAGGGGGGACGAAAACAACTACAAAGGGGAGGGGAGTATTTTGCCTTGGAAGCTTAAGTGTGGGATGAAAATTGTCTTCAACTTAAGGGGGTATATATAGAAGAATCAAGGGTCGAGATTTAAGCAAATGTAAGGTGTAGATTGGGGACATGTGGGTGGGTAGTTTACCAACCATTTGCCTACCACAAAAATGGGACAAGTGGCTTGCCACTTGTCCCCTAAAAAACGTCCATGCCAAGTGTCTTTCATCAATTCGGCCACTTGGCCACATGGGGGTGACACGTGTCGCCACCTACTCGTCCAAAATATTTCATTTTCCGAAAATATCCGTAATGCCAAAAATCCGAAAATAAAGTGGGCCCCATAAACCGTAAATTTTCCCCGTGGGCCCCACGTGTCCAATTCCGAAAATAAAATTCCATAAATCTTAAAAATTCCGAATACCAAATCTGGGAATCCAATTCCCATTAATGAACCTTTTTCCTACACAAAATTCGGAAACTTTTCCGTCGAAAAATCACATCTTTCTTCCTTTCCAATTTTAATGTCGTATTTACGTACGTACGTCCTCATATACATACCCTGGAACTACGGGGTGTAACAACACAGCTCTAAGGCACGATCTCAGAGTGAGAAGAATGGAAATCAATCCTAAATATCCTATAGCCTCCTGATTATTGGTGTGGTGCACAACACACCGATAATCAAGACTCTACTAGATACGGTCTGTAGACACTTTCCGAGGATTGACGCTCTGATACCACTTTTGTCACGACCCGTTCGGGGCGTGGATCGTGCCTTACCCGGGCACCCAAGTAGTCATACATCAGAGTAATCAGCGGAATATAAAAACAAGACATGAAACAGTTGTAAAATGAGACACAGTTTTATCTGAGAAAATGTCGCCTTTCGGCATATATATATAAACAAAGCCCGGCAGTTACATACCAACTGTACAATAGGACTACAGACCTCTAAGAGGATAAACAACTATGGCGGGACAGGGCCCCGCCATACCCTGAATGTACAAAACAATCTACAACAACAGGGAGATCATACCCAAAAGTCGAGCCTCCGGAGAAGATGGAGCTCCTGACACCAAAGTACGGATCCTAAGGATGTGGATCTAGCACCTGCTTTCCCTTACCTGCGGCATGAACGCAGCCCCCCGAAGGAGGTCAGTACAACAGGTACCAAGTATGTGAAAATGTAAAGTACTTAAATGAAATCATATCATTTTAAAACCAATTTTACAAATATGCACGAAACAACCAATGTAACCGCACATAGTGCCATATCATAAACAAGAGCAATAGGTAAAGCATGTGTCTTTTCTAGGTTGCGAATGATCGAAGCAAGGCCAATCGCCCATAGTATCATTATGCATGCCTAATCCTGGACTCCCGTAGTCCGCATAGGCCACCTAGGCCCGCATGAGGTATTCCCCACATCGAGGGCAGCTACTCCTCGGCATCGTCCTGGACTCGTAGTCCGCATGGCCACATAGACCGCATGGCCACATGGACCGCACACTAACCTGGAACTCTCATAGCTTCGCATAGGTCCCCTGGACCCGCATGAGGTATTCTCGAATCATAGTCACACAGACTGCCTGAGGTATACCCGCGTGAGCGACAACCCCGTTATATCATGTCAAGAGGTGAGTGATGTAATACTAACATAACGCTTATCGTTAAACAACATAAGCACAAACAAGAATAACCTTTTACACAAACGTTACGGGATACTAACACATAGCATCACAATATGTCTACTCAACAAACCATCTTACTGTACTTTCCAGAAATCAATACAAGTCTTTTATAAATACATAAGTAAACCGTTCCTTTTATCTTTCTTAAGTCGTTATACCTAACTTCCCATAAAGCTAGTATAACTCTTAAGCTTTTGTTTAAAAAACCAAGTATTACTCTTCTTTAAAAAATAATTCATAATTCTTTTGAAATACTTCAAGATTCTTATTATTTAGACTCAAGTCAAAAGACGTCAAGTAAAACCATGTTCAGTTAACACACGTACGTCTACCGTACTATATATATACTTTAAAATATCATGCTTAAGAGTATAGGAAGAATCACATACCTTCTCGGCGAAATCCACCTGCCAAGTCGAATATGTCGCGCGCAGAGTATCAACCTATAATAGGCAAATACGTTTATCAACGTCTAGACTACTCTGTAGGATTAAACTAAGCAGAGGGTTCTCTATTCTACGGAAAATCGGGCAGCACTTCCCTACCCGGTAAACTATACAAGTCTACTGTAAATACAGTCCTATGTAAGTACAGTTCAATCTTCTTTAATATTCTTCTGATGTATTTACAGTTCAATTAGAAAAGCAACTAGGTTTTCACCTTGCGACTAACACGAAAACTCTCTCTTTCCGAGATTTTTCTATTGAGATACACTTACAATACACTCATGAACCTTGGTTTAAAGTCTTGTGGCTAATGGATCACAAACTAAAAATTTTTGTGTGGGAATGGCACTAAAACCGAGAGCAAGATAGGCTAAGCTCAAGGTTCTCTCAATTTTTCTAAGTGTAAAATGCCAAGTCTTGCTACTTAGGATGATATATAACACATTGGAGGGTCTAGATTACAACACATGTATAAATTGAATGGATGGGATCAAGCCAAGTGGCTCTTGACTTGGTCAACAATGTCAAGCTCTAACTTAGCAAGACTTTCTCATCTTTACAATTGTCAAAAGACCCTTTTGCCCTTGCATAATTCGACCAAGCCATGTGGGAGGGGTGCCACGTGTCGCCCTCCCATTCGTCCATAAAATTATGTAACCCTCGTGGGCCCCGCAAAACGTAAAATTCCTCGGGTGGGCTCCACGTGACCAAATCCGTAAAAATAAATTTCCATAATGTTAATAAGTTCCATACTCTTCAAATAATGCATTTTGAGAATCCAATTCTCAACAACGAACATTTTTCCTTTCCGACGTCCGGAAGATTTTCTGTCGGAAAAACAATTCTTCCTTTCGTACCAATTTTCAGGTCTTGATTCCTTACGTACATTCTCTTATACATGTCCTGGACTTACGGGGTGTAACATTCTTTCCCCCTTAGAAACATTCGTCCCCGAATGTTCTTAGTCGGTTGTCATGCTATACAAACTCCGGCATAAACTCTATACTATGCCTATCAATCAAAACTGCACAAGACCAACGATGCCACACATGGCCACCACATAACATACGTAAACATAACAATGGACCTTCCGTCCGTGGTCCCTTCTCACCATACTCGAAGGTTACAGTCTTCTCAAACACGGGATCCTTAGAGGTTCCTTTCTTTTCTTACTTGTCATACTTTCTCGTACTTCCAACTTATTTAGTAAACGTACAACATCTCAAATATTGTTTCTGTGCCCCAATCCTTGGAGTTACTAACCAAGCTTGGCCATATTGTTACTTACATTCCCGTTAAGGCTCTTCTCGGTCCTTATGACCTAGTTCCGGTGGAACGCATCCACGAACTCGTACAACGATCAACTAGACTTGGGCCTTGCACCCTCGTGACCCTATCACATCACGGAACCATATCCAATTGACATCACCCCATTCCAAACTATCGGTTGACCCGAAATGAGTCCATAACCCGACCCATCGTCACACTTAACTTCTCATTCTTAGTCTGAAATAAATCTCTCTCTTATCTCAAGGTACTTCTCACCCTATCCTCCCATTCACTAGAGGTTCATCACATAAGCCAAAGTATTTCTACTGTACAATCTTCCCTATCGGTCTTACTCTTATTATGGGGTAACTACAACTTGTGAACTCTACACAACTATAGCCTCAGTTCACTTTATCATTCTTGTCAACATTCTTAACTTCTCACTTTACTAATCAAAGTATTCCTACCTCTGGGGGTACTATCACTTACAACTGCTAGCAATAAAGGGAAAACATATACGCTAGGGCAAAATCTGAATCTAACAATGCACGTATGATTCAAAAGAATCGAAATATACCTGTAACCCCGTGCGATGTCGCCTCCTGATCCTGTCCAGTAGTCACGTCATCTCTGCGGTTCGAAGGACCGCCAGAACTATAAACTCCACCCTGACCTCTACCACGGTTGGCTGACATCTGAACACCCTGCCCTGGGGGACGCACAGCTGTGGAGGAAAGGTAACCAACCATCGGCCTTATAGGCTGAGCCACCTCACCGGTGCTCTTTCTAAAAGGACACACCCTCAGTATATGGCCCGGACGGCCACAATAAAAACATACACCTGTGCCATAACGGCATTTCCCCATATGACGCTTACTACAATGGACACACTGAGGAATAAGTGGCCTCGACTGAGAAAATCCTCTGCTCCTCTGAGAACCTCGACCCCTGGAGCTCGGACCGGCTCCTAAATACCTTGTGGGGTCCAAACTCCCACCTGTGAGCTGCGGGGGTATGTCGGGTAGGTGGGACGAATATCTCACTCATTCTTGAAATTGCTCGCCCATAAACTCACCGAATAACCAACCGGTCTAGCCTCTTCGCAGATCTCATGGCCTCTACCCCCTGTACACCTGTCTGTACTGGCCGAATAACCTCCTGCTGATGAAACTGTAGCACCGCTATCTTGGTCAATAACATAATGGCTTCCTTCATAACCCTAAAGTCTTCCCCTAACTGAGAAACTGGAGGCTCTGGTGCTGGGGCCTCAAAACCTGGCGCAGAAGAACTCGCCGACTGCGGGCGGCAAAGGTAATTGATTGAATGATACCTTAGCTAACAAAGATATTTCTAGTGAGTGAACCTTAGGTAAGGTGCACGAACGGGTATCTCTTCAATAAGCTGAAAGACTCTTTTGCCCTTCTGGGCGGCTGTTGCCCTCCTTGGAGGCATGACTGTAACACAACAATACGTCAGAGAGGAATTATCTTACTAACACAGCTCTATGGCACGATCTTAGAGTGAGAAGAATAGAAACCAACTCCTAAATGTCCTGTAGCCTCCTGTTTATGGGTGTGGCGCGCGATAATCAAGACTACTGACACTCAAACATTCACCGCTCGATACCACTCACCGAACACTAGGCGTGGTCGGTGCCCTACCTGGGCACCCTTCTATCTTAACAACTAAATAAACTGCGAAAATTAAATAACACCTCATTTTTTTTTAAAACCAACATACGTACAAGGGCAAAGCCGACAAGGCTGCCATAATATACATAAACAAAAGACACTACTGCATACGAGTCCAATCCTACATGAGTACAGACATCGAACTAGGACGACAAGGCCCGCCATCTACCCATAATCGTACAAAAGCACATCTTGAAGGATATATACCAAAAAGATAAACTCCTGAACAGAGGGAGCTATCCAAAAACTCTGAGCAGGGTCCTACACCTGCCGATCACCAAACTGCGTACCTAAACCTGCGGCATGAACGCAGCCCCCCGAAGGAGGTCAGTACGAAGAATGTACCAAGTATGTGAAGCTGAAAAATACTGTAATGAAATCATAACAGTCTAACAAAATAGGAGACATGTATGATAGCCAACCTACAGTACACAATACATAAACAGTCATATCAAGTCAGGGACGCATGCCCTCAAATCATTACTAAAATATAACCATGGGTCTCACGCCCATAATATCAATCATGCCCGTGGAATCCTTCCTCACTGCCGGCAGTCCATGATATAATATAACACCAATAGGCATACATGAACACCAAGTCCCACCTGTGTCCTAAAACTGTACGGGCCAAGTAGGAAAACGAGCAGGTGGTATAACGTCTTGGGGTTTACCCCTCATTTATACTCTTACCCTGGAGAAGGTGGTAAAGCAGGTGGTATAACGTCTTGGGGGTTTATCCCTCATTTATACTCTTACCCTGGAGAAGGTGGTAAAGCAGGTGGTATAACGTCTTGGGGGTTTATCGCTCATTTATACTCTTACCCTGGAGAAGGTGGTATAACGTCTTGGGGGTTTACCCCTCATTTATACTCTTACCCTATCTCAACCGGCCGTCACACAACAAATAAGCAAGTTAAGAAATCCCCTAACTTCTTATTATTCTGTTCATATACACTCTCATTTTAGTTTACTTAGGGCACTAACATGTCTTTTATAAAAAAAATCCGGGAATTTAACCCAAGTACTACAAATAACGGAAGCATACCCGTGGAATCCCACATCACTGTCGGTACATCCAAGTAACTTACCACAAGACAGCCGGCCCTCCAACCAAGAGTCGCGGCAACGTAATAAAACATAATACTTGCACTCAAAGGCTATCACCAGCACACATAGGCTAATTCTCAATTAACCAAGCCAAAGTACTTATCAAGGCACACATAGAATAATTCTCAATTAAACAAGCCAAAGTACTTATCAAGGCACACATAGAATAATTCTCAATTAAACAAGCCAAAGTACTTCGTACGTACATTCTTTTCAAAAGACTCTTTTTTATGTAAAACCCCAAGATACTAATACCCGTAGTATCAAGGTGTGTCTATTTTTCAAAGTAAGTTACTACACTTTTAGAAAACTCATTTCAAAGCTTGAAATCAAGTGACCTCAAATTTTCACAATCTAGGCAATTTATGCCCATTAATCAAAATAGACAACTTTCTTAACCTTCCATAAAGCCGTTATAACCAACTTCCCATATGTCACGACCCGATCCCGGGCCCGTGACTGGTGCCTTACCCCGGGCACCATAGTGATACAACATCAGAGAAAAACCAGCGGAAATAAAACATACAGATATGAAACAAGAGATATGATAATAAAACAGGCCAACCAAAACGGTTGCCTTCTTGCATATATCTGAGAAATTGAGCGATTACATCCTTTACAACCTGTCCACAACGATTACTCTGCACTCTAAGAATGTAACAACTATGACGGACAGGGGCCCGCCATACCACGAATGTACAAGAACCTACAACTCGTGGTAACATACCAAAAGATAAGCCTCGAGAAACGGGCTTCCCAATATCTTTGACTGTGATCCTATGAGCGAGGATCAACAACCGATGTACCTCTACCTGCGGCATGAACGCAGCCCCCCGAAGGAGGTCAGTACAACAGGTACCAAGTATGTGAAACTAGAAATACTGTAAACGAAATCATAAAAGTCTAAAATAAAACAGGAGACATGTATGATAACAAAACTACAGTTCACAACATAAAAGCAATCATGTCAAGTCAGGGACTCACGCCCTCAAAGTCATCCCTCATGCCCGTGGAACTCCTTCCTCTCTGCCGGCAGTCTAGGTATAAATCGTGTGATACGTATAACATGTCTCGGCCCATCTCATGGACTCGGTGTCGGGTCGTATGGAATACATTCCTGGTCCATCTCATGGACTCGGTATAGAATCGTGTGAAGTTTCCCCTAGGGTTTCGTTTAGTGACTAATGGATATAAGATAGTATTTTCGGACTCTACGTATAGAGATAACTTTGGAAATACTATAAGGGATTGGCTAAGGTATTTTGGGGATAGTAACAATACTTGGAGAGTATTTCTACCAAGAGGGGGGTAGTGTTTCGGCTAGGGCTTCCAAGAGAGGGGAGGCTTGCCGAGACTACAAGGAAGGGGGGAGGGAGAGGGTGTTTCGGCTTTAGCACTTCAAGAGGGGGGGGGGGAGTGAGGCTTGGACGAGAACTCTTAAGGGAGAAGGGAGGCTTTGAGACTTGGAAGATAATTTTGTGGATGAAGAATTCTTCAACAAAGGGGGGGTATTTATAGGGCTTTCAAGGGTCAAGATGAGGGCAAGTGGAGGGCAAGTGGAGGGTGTGGATTTGCACAAGTGCCCCTAACCCTACTCCACAATTCACTCACAAAACATTGACCCATGGTTTAAGCCTCAAATTCATGCCAACCGTGGCCTCTCTTTGCCGTCCAATTGAGGGTGACAAGTGTCACCCTCTCGTTGGTCTAAAATGTTCCATCTCTCGGAAAAATCCGCAAAAATCAGAAATGACATAGCCGTAATTTTCCCTACGCAAGTTTTGTAAAACGTTTCGTCGGAAAACAATTCGTTTAGTGGGTTGTGCCTAAATTTCGTCCAAAGCCTTAACTTTAAGGTTGAACTTTTGTACGTACGCCCTCACGTACATACTCTGGAAATACGGGGTATAACATTCTCCCCTCCTTAGAAACATTCGTCCCGAATGTTCCTTCCCAAGACAGATAACGGTAAGGTTCCTCAAAACTTAAACAGTTTGCAATGCCTCACATGGCCACAATACAACACTTAAACAAATATGACAATGAAATTTACAAGTAGGAAAGTGAGCTACCTGGAGGTGTGGGGAATAGGTGAGGATACTTCTGCCTCATGTCCTCCTCAGCTTCCCACGTCATCTCCTCCCTGAGCTCATTCCGCCACAAGACTTTGACGGAAGCCACGTCCTTGGTCCGCAGACGCCTAACCTGACGATCGATTATCGCTATGGGAATCTCCTCATACAATGACCCCTCGGTCACCTGGACATCGTCAATCGGGTGCACCCTAGATGGATCCCCGATACATCTACTCAGCTTAGAAACATGAAAAACCGGATGCACTGCCTCCAGATCGGACGGCAGATCCAACTCATAGGCAACCTTGCTTACCCTGCGGACAATCTGATACGGCCCAATGTACCTTGGGCTGAGTTTCCCTTTCTTCCCGAATCTCATCACACCCTTCATGGGTGACACCTTCAGGAAAACCCAATCATCAACCTCAAACTCGGATCTGCGACGACGATGATCTGCGTATGACTTCGCGACTCGGTATCGATAGCGCCTCTGGATAAGCTTCACCTTATCCACTGCCTGCTGTACCAGGTCTGGTCCCACTAACTGAACCTCGCCTACATCAAACTAGCCTATCGGCGATCTGCACTTTCTCCCATACAAGGCCTCATAAGGCGCCATCTGAATACTGGAGTGGTAGCTATTATTATACGCGAACTCCACTAGAGGCAAATGATCCTCCCAGCTACCACGACCTCGGAAGTTAGCGTGGCGGGCTCCTGCATGCGATATGATAGAAATAGGGACTCCATGCGATCGGCGATCTCTCGGATGTAAAGTCCGCATAATCCTCGGTAGAAAAGTCGTCCTGACGGGAAGAAAGTGGGCTGATTTCGTCAGCCTGTCGACGATAACCCAAATAGAATCATGTTTCCTCTGAGTGCGAGGTAATCATGTGATAAAGTCCATGTTGATCACCTCCCACTTCCAGGTCGGGATCTCTATCGTCTGCAACAAACCACCTGGCCTCTGGTGCTCTACCTTCACCTGCTGACATCACGGGCACTGAGCTACAAACTCTGCAACGTCCCTCTTCAAGCCATCCCACCAATACACAGATCTAAGGTCGTGGTACATCTTGGTCGACCCCGGATGGATAGAGTAACGCGCGCTGTGTGCTTCCCTTAGAACCTGCTGCCGAAGTCCTGCAATATCTGGAACACACAACATGCCCTCAAACCTTAGCACCCCATCAGGTGCTACCTCAAAAGGACCCTTCCCCTCACGAAGAGCCGTATCACGATACCGAATCAAAACCGGATCCTCAAACTGTTGCCTCTTCACCTCCTCGACGATGGAAGACTCGGCAACCTCTCGAACTCGAACCCCACTGCTATCAGAATCAATCAGTCGGACTCCAAGGCTCGATAGCTGATGTAACTCGCGGACCATGCCCCTCTTCTCTGGTTGCACATCTGATAGACTCCCCATCGACCTACGGCTAAGAGCATCTGCCACAACATTGGCCTTCCCCGGGTGGTACAGGATGTCAACATCGTAATCCTTGAGTAACTCTAACCACCGTCTCTGTCGTAAGTTCAGCTCCCTCTGGCTGAAGATATACTGGAGGCTCTTATGGTCTGTATAAATATCCACATGAACCCAATACAAATAGTGCCTCCAGATCTTCAAGGCGTGAATCACCGCTGCCAACTCCAAATCATGGGTGGGGTAATTCCTCTCATGCTTCTTAAGCTGTCGGGATGCGTATGCTATAACCTTACCCAGCTTACCTCGATAAGCCCAATATTATCCAAGATATAAGTCGATCCTGAGCGAGGTTTAGCTCCTAATCTGTACGCTCCAATCCGCTCCAAGAAACCCTTAGAAGTTTCTACACAACTTCTACTTTCTACTTCAACCTACTATGAAGTTTCCCCTAGGGTTTCGTTTAGTGACTAATGGATATAAGATAGTATTTTCGGACTCTACGTATAGAGATAACTTTGGAAATACTATAAGGGATTGGCTAAGGTATTTTGGGGATAGTAACAATACTTGGAGAGTATTTCTACCAAGAGGGGGGTAGTGTTTCGGCTAGGGCTTCCAAGAGGGGGGAGGCTTGCCGAGACTACAAGGAAGGGGAGGAGAGGGTGTTTGGCTTTAGCACTTCAAGAGGGGAGTGAGGCTTGGACGAGAACTCTTAAGGGAGAAGGGAGGCTTTGAGACTTGGAAGATAATTTTGTGGATGAAGAATTCTTGACAAAGGGGCTATTTATAGGGCTTTCAAGGGTCAAGATGAGGGCAAGTGGAGGGCAAGTGAAGGGTGGTGATTTGCACAAGTGCCCCTAACCCTACTCCACAATTCACTCACAAAACATTGACCCATGGTTTAAGCCTCAAATTCATGCCAACCGTGGCCTCTCTTTCTTAGTCGATTGAGGTGACAAGTGTCACCCTCTCGTTGGTCCAAAATGTTTCATCTCTCGGAAAAATCCGCAAAAATCATAAATGACATAGCCGTAATTTTCCCTATGCAAGTTTTGTAAAACGTTTCGTCGGAAAACAATTCGTTTAGTGGGTTGTGCCCAAATTTCGTCCAAAGCCTTAACTTTAAGGTTGAACTTTTGTACGTACGCCCTCACGTACATACTCTGGAAATACGGGGTATAACACTTCTAATATCAATAAACCATTCTTTTACCTACATAAAGTCGTTATAACTAACTTCCCATAAAGCTATTATAACACTTTAGGTTTTAAACCAACCAAAACTCATTTAGCACATGTACGTCTACCGTACTACATAGTTTACAAAATATCATGCTAGAAAGGATAGGAAGAGGTTCACATACCTCGCGACGATTATCGACAATTAGCAAAAAGCTCCAAGTACTACAACCTTGCTAGCCTTTTCCACCCCTTAAAAGTAGAATACGCTACTCGTAGTACTTCCACCTATAAGGCCACAAAACGTCTATCAACTCATAGATCTCTTCGTAGAATATTCTACAGAAAATTTGGCAGCACCTCCCCCCCCCCCCCCCGCAACCACATAAATCTCCTCCTCTAACAAGGCCTGCCAACAAGCCAACCATTCCTAGGGGGGGGTTTACACGTCTAACCGGACGTGTTCAATTTTACATCACAATAATACTACACAAGTCTACTGTAAATACAGTCCTATGTAAATACAGTTCAATTCTCTTCTTTAATATCCTTCTATACATCTTATACTCAATTCTACACTTCTACAATATGTAATCTCCAATTACAATAGAAGGACAAGATTATTTACCTCGATAAGCCCAAAATTATCCAAGTTAAAATGCCGATCCTGAACAACGTTTAGCTCCTATTCTGAACGCTCCAATTCGCTCCAAGAAACCCTTAGAAGTTCTACACGACTTCTACTAATTACTTCAACCAACTATGAAGATTTTCCTTAGGGTTTCGTTTAGTGACTAAAGGAAGTATAATAGTATTTCTGGGCTCTAAGTATAGAGGTAACTTTGGAATACTACAAAGGATTTGGGCTAAGGTATTTTGGAATAACAACAATACTTGGAGAATATTTTTCAACCCAGAGGATGGTATTTCGGCCGAGGGATACTCCAAGGGAAGGGGGGTGGTTGGACGAAACTACCACAAGGGGAGGGAGAGGACTTGGACGAGAACTTCACTAAGGGGGAGAGGGATTTTAAGACTTGGAAAATGTTTTGAAGGATGAAGATTTAGTCTTGCACACATGGGGTATTTATAGGACTTTCAATGGCCAAGATCAAAGCAAGTGTGTGGATGAGATTTGGACAAGTGTTGTGTGGGTCCCACCTCAACCATCTACTACACAAATATCACAAAATATCCTACCTAACCTTGACCAAATGTTTAAGGCCTTTAAAAGGCAAAAAACGTGCCATCCAAATCGTCCACTTTACCGCCCACTTGAGGGTGACACTTGTCGCCCTCTCGTTGGTCCAAAATATTTCATCTCTCGGAAAAATCCGCAAAAAAATTTAAATGTAGTAACCGCAATTTTTCCTTCGCAAGGTTCCGAATATTTTCCGTTGAAAGTTCACTATTTCGCCCTTTTCTTAATTAAGGCTTAAACTTTTGTACGTACGTCCTCACGTACATACTCTGGAAATACGGGGTATAACATTCTCCCCTCCTTAGAAACATTCGTCCCGAATGTTCCTTCTCAAGACGGATAACGATAAAGTTCCTCTTAACTTAAACAAGTTGCCAATGCCACACCTGGCCACAAAATAACACACGCGCAAATACTTAATCCAAGTCCACGAGGAATCACCTCTAGCATTACAAAATCTCCCACTCAAGGGCTAAAAGATACTCCCTTCGCACCTTTTCTTCACAAAAGAAATGATCACTTCCATTCTCTTAACACATGTTCACTTCTTCCCTTACTCGTCGTACCCTACTCGTACACTCGAACTCTTCCTAAAAAACTTACCACATTTCTGCTATTGCTTCAGTTTCCAAAATCTCTGGGTTACTATCTCCAACTTGGTCATCATTAACTGGGAACACTATGGATGGATCTCCGATACTCTTCCGAACATAACCACGTGAAAGACCGGACGTACTGCCTCCTACGTCGGATGGCAATGCTAACTTATAGGCAACCTGGCCTATTCTACAAATGATCTGAAAAATGCCCAAAGTACCTCGGGCAAAGTTTCTCCTGCTTTCCACATCTCGTCACACCTTTCCGGGGTGGAACCTTCAAGAAGACCTACCGTCAACCTGAACTCCAAGTGTCGACGCCGATTACCCGCACGACTCCTATTGACTCTGAGCTGCTAAAAACCTCTTCTGGATAAGCTTCCCCTTACCCACATCCTACTGAATTAAGTAGGGACCAACTATCTGAACCTTGCCAACATCGAACCAATCGACCGGCAACCTACACTTCCGCCCATACAAGGCTTCATAAGGCACCATCCGAATACTAAAATGGTAGCTATACAATACTCACTCAACAAGAGGCAAATAATCCTCACAGCTACCCTTGAAATCAAAACACCGGCCCGTAACCTATCCTTCAACTCCCTCAAGGCCATTCCCGGCCTTCACGATCTGATTCTAGTCGAACACATCCGCGAACTCGTACGATGGCTACCTAAACCTGGGCCTTGCACCCTCGTGATCCTACCACCTGGCGGGACCACCTCGAACTGACCCCACCTCATTCCGGGCTGCGGGTTGACCCGCGAATGGTCCTCAACCCGACCCATAATCGCGCCAAACTATTGTTCCCCGATACGGAACAATCTTACTAATTCACGTCATGAAAGCTACCACTTCCATCTCACACTACCCATGGACTTATCACACTAATACACCCTAGGCATATAATGCACTCCGACAAGGATCATTTGCAAAATCCTTTACTCAAAACGGCCTTACATCTAAGGTCTCAATCGTGAAATATTCTAAGGTTCACACTTTCCATGCCCCCCAAACTTATCCTTTCAACTAACCATGTTTTCTAACTCACAAATAACACAACGTTATCCGTACATAGCACACACTAATAAGATCATCATAACAAGCATACAAATCTCTAGAGGGTTAAGGATATACCTGTATCTACCGCTTCACTCTAATCATAGGCTCGCTGTCGGCGCGTAGTTGTAGAAAGCGATGAACGCCGCGACGGTGGGTGAGTCATTCTGCTGCATGCTTCCTATAAGCCGCCTCGTCACATGGCCTCGACACCGCAGTGAAACAAACACCGATAAAAAGCGACATTCCCGGGATGGCGCTGCCACAACGCGTCGCCGAGGGGACATGAATCCTGGCGGCTAGAACCCATGTATATCGTAAACGAAGCCACGGAGCTCGACCAGCTCCCGAATACCGAACGTCCGTATCAGCGGAGGACCACTGCATCTTGGCGGAGTACATAACTAGTCATTCTTTGGCGGTCGCCTCGAAAGTTACCAAAGGACCACTGTTGTCCTGGCCTCTTCTGGCGATCTCGGTCATTCCATCGACCCTCCGCTCCTCACATCAGTGCATAAGCTGCGTGCGGGCAATGTCCATGCCGGTGAAGAGCTACACGAACAAGCCTCGCCAAGTAGTCATCGAGCCGATGACGTGGCGGTGCACTCGTCCTCCATGTCGGCTACTAATGCGGAGGCGTCAGAGATAATGAGTCAAACTCCACATTGTACTCCCGACCGCATGCGCGGTGCATCTCAACGTCAAAAATCGCCGGCTCGAGCCCTTCTCATCTGTGGAGGCAAGAAATGTGCAGAAATGCCCGAGAACTCGTCATACGGCTGAAGTGCATACTCTCCCGACAGCTCCCACGAATCAAACCAGTCGACTGCAGTATCACGCAGCCGATGCGAACCTAATACCACCGACTCGGTCTCCGAAGCCTTGATCACTCTCATGATCCGCTGTAACTGTCGGATGAACTCCTGCAGATCATCCTCAGGCCTCGACCCGTAGAATTCTGGCGGGCTACAACTCTGTCACGACCCGGTCCGGGGCCCGTGACTGGTGCCTTACACGGGCACCCAAGTAGTCATACATCAGAGAAAATCAGCGGAACATAAAACAATAACATGAAGCCAATGCAATAAGACAGTGAAATAAGAAGACAGGCTAACCAAAACGGTTACCTTCAGTATATATAAATAACAACTTGAACAGTTACATCCCATTACAACCACGCCACAACAGATCTACGCACCTACGAATTATGTGATAACAATCGACGGGGCGGGGCCGTCATACCACGAATGTAGCACCTACAAGACGGGGACTATACGAATAAGCCTCGGAGAAAGCGGAGATTCCCAAACGCGAGCGTGACCACTAGGCGAGGATCAACGGCGGTGTACCTTTTACTGCGGCATGAACGCGGCCCCGAAGGTCGATCTGGTACCAAGTATGGCGAAAATACTGTAAATGAAATCATAGTAGTCTATATAAAGCAGGAGACATGTATGATAACCAGACTACAGTTCACAATAAATAAGCAGTCATGTCAAGTCAGGGACTCACGCCCTCAAAGTCATCACTCAAATATAACAATGGGTCTCACGCCCACAACATCAATCATGCCCGTGGAATACCTTCATCGCCAGCGCGATCTATGATATAAAAGCACCAAGGAATACACATGAACACCAGGTCCCACCTGTGTCATCAAAAAAAAACCGTACGGGGTAAGTACGAAGGCATAGCCGACTACTAAAACCCACAGTACAACAAGGTCATAAACTGTATCATGATCTGTCTAGACCGTCACATGATCAAAAGGCCGCCACTCGCGCGATATCTAATGTGCGCGTCTAGCCTCGAACTCTGCGACTCGCATAAGCCACTCGATGGCCCGCGTGAGGTATTCCCGCATCGGTAGCTACTCCCCGGCGTCCCCGACTCGCGATCGCGTAGCCCATAGACCGCGTGACCATAAAGGCGCGCTAACACGGAACTCGTAGCTCGCGCAGGCCCCGGGACCGCGTAGGTATTCTCGAATCATGGTCCTGCACCGCTGAGTCTACCCGCGTCGGAGGCGACTTAACCCGAATCAAGGTGAGTGGTATAATACCAACATAACGATTTATCGTTTAAACAACATAAGCACAATCAAGGAAACCCCCTTTACACAAACATCACAAGATACTAACACGTAGCGTCTAACATGTTTATTTATCAAATCAAACAAGAAAGTATTTACAAGGCTATCACAAACCAACACAATCAAATTATTCACACAAGGTACTTTCTACTATATGATTAACAAGATCGGGTTTTATCCCCAAAGTACTTCATACATTAACTCTTTAAGAGATATGTTCTTTCACAAATAGTCACACAATACTCGTAGTATATGAAAATAGATTGATTATCTTTTGAAGTAAATCAAAACACTTCTCTTTGTAAAATCAAGTAACAACATTCTTTTCCAAGCGTTCAAGTTTGCCTAATTTCAATTACTCGAGTTTCTCATTTTGAAAGGTTTAGTAGTTCATAGTTTTAATCCTTAAAACAATTTGAGAAACATATACCTTATGTGTGAGTAGGTTATTCTTGTTCATAACAATCTTATTACAGACCATGATCTAGGAAATGTAATATCATTTTGTCTCATCTTAGCACATGCGGATGGAAGTTTCTACTTGGTTTAATAATACTTTATTAGTCAAAACATTTCCCTTTATTAAGCCTTTGTGGTTTGTTCGATACTTATTACGATTTCAAATCAAGTAAAACATTATTCCTTTTGAAAACCAAGTACTCATTACTCACGAATGAGGTTTCACACTTTTAACAAAATTCAATTAAGTCAAGTCTCTTATCTTCTTAAATCAATAAATCATTCTTTTATCTCTCTTGGCCGTTATACCTAACTTCCCATAAAGCTAGTATAACTCTTAAGCCTTTTAAAACCAAGTATTACTCTTACATTAAAATGATTGAGATTCTTTTGAAATACTTCAAGATTATTCAGGCTTAAGTCAAAAGACATTGCCGTAATTATTATTCAGGCTTAAGTCCGGAGACATTGTCGTAATTATTATTCAGTTAACACACGTACGTCTACCGTACTATATATATATTCTTTAAAATATCATGCTCAAGAGGATAGGAAGAATTACATACCTCACGACGATTATCGACTATTAGCAAAAGCGCTCACGGCTATAACGCGGCTAGCCTTGTCCACCTTCCAAGTAGCACATGCTCCTCACTGAACATTCAACCTATCAAGGTTATACAAGTCTCGCACAGTCTAGACTAGTCGGTAGAATAAATCTAGATACAAGATCCTACGGAAAATCGGGCGAGACTTCCTGTCAGTCAAACTACACAAGTCTCTTTATGTCTGATCCTACGTAATTCTGATTCGATTCTCTTCTTTAAATTGGGCTTAAGTCCAAAGACATTGCCGCAAAATTATGTTCAGTTCTATATATAGTATACTTCAACTATATATTCCTACAACATGTATTTCCAATTACAATAGGGGGATAAGATAATTACCTCGATAAGCCCATAATTATCCAAGTAAAAATATCGATCCTTAGCAATGTTTCTGTTATACCCCGTATTTCCAGAGTATGTACGTAAGGACGTACGTAGAAAATTTGAAACTTGTACTAAGGCTTGGCCGAATTAATTTTGTTCCTGGCGCCGTTTAGAGTCGTTTTTCGCGAACGTTTTCCACGACTTTCGTAGGGAATTTCGGCTATGTCATTTCTAATTTTTGCGGATTTTTCGAGAGGCGAAACATTTTGGACCAACGGGAGGCGACACTTGGCACCCTCCAATTGGTGGACTTGAACGTCCATTTGGACGATTTGGACAAAGTGGAGCACGTTTTTGGTGCCTTGGAAAAGTCAAGGAGTTGGTAGGATATTTGTGTTGGTAAATCCTAGCCCTACACTTGCCTAACACATGGATTGATCTTGGCCTTTGGTTGGCCATCCCTTGACCTATAAATACCCCTAAGGTTGAAGACTTCTTCATCCAAAATGCCTAAGTCTTGTGAGCTCTTCCTCCTCCCTTCACCTCGTTCTCGCCCTTTCCCCCTTGGCAGAGCCCTCCCCCTCGAGTTGGCCTTGTGGCGAGACTTCACCCCCTCCTTGTGGTGTTGTTCTCGTATTATGTACCCCTTTGTGGTGTAGAAATACTCTCAAAAGTATTGTTATAATGCCCAAATTACCTTAGCCATATACCTTGTTGTATTCTAAGGTTATACCTATCTGAAGCCAGAAAATACTATTATACTTCCGTCGACTACAAAACCGAAACCCTAGGAAAATCTCCATAGTCCGTTGGAGTATTGTGTAGAAGTTGGTTAGAACTTCTAAGGGTGGTTTAGAGCGGGTTGGAGCGCTCGGAGTTGGAGCTAAACGATTGCCCAGGATCGACTTTAAGCTAGGATAATTATGGGCTTATCGAGGTAATTATCTTGTCCCTCTATTGTAATTGGAAATTACATGATTGCTTGAATATATAGTTGAAGTATACTATATAATAGAACGAGCGTAGTTATCGGCAATGTCTTTTGACTTAAGCTGAATAATACTTACGGCAATGTCTTGCGACTTAAGCCTGAATTTAAAGAAGAGCAATCTTGTTGTAATTACATAGGGTGTATTACTGATGAACTTGTGTTGTAGTACCATGGAGTAGATTTGTACCCGTTAGGGTTAGATTTATAACCCCCCCCCCCCTGGTTGGCTTGGTAGCCGGCCTCGATAGAGGAGGAGATTTCTGTTGTTGGGGAGGTCTTCTTGAATTTTCGGTAGAATGTTCTCTGAAGAGACCTAATGTTAATAAGCGCCTTGTGGCCTTATAGGTGGGAGTACTACGTGTGGCGCGATCTGCTTGGCAAGGAGTAGCCGACGGTTGGGCGTTTTGCTATTAGTCGATACTCGTCGCGAGGTATGTGAACCTCTTCCTATCTCTTCTAGCATGATATGTGTGAACTATGTAATGCGGTGACGTCATGTGCTAAATGTATTTGATTGGTGTAAAACATAAGTGTTATAACGGCTTTATGGGAAGTTGGTTATATGACTTTATGTTGGTTAGAAAATACATGTGGTTTTAAAAGGTAAGCGATTTGAACTATAAGCGGCTTGTTATGTGTTAATAAAGAACTTGAAGTATTTCAAAAGATTTTTGAATCATTTTGAAAGAAGAAGTAATACTTGGTTTTTGAAAACTTAAGAGTTATACTAGCTTTATGGGAGGTTAGGTATAACGGCTTAAGAATGTTTCTTGATTTGAAATCGAATGTGTATCGACAAACCACTGCAGCGTTAATAAAAGGAAATGTTCTGACTAATTAAGTATTAATAAAACTAGTAGAAACTTCCATCTGCATAGAAACTAAGATGAGACAAAATGATATTTCCTAGATCATGGCTGCTGTAATAAGATTGTTATAAACAAGAATATCCTACTCACATGTAAGGCTTAGGTTTCTCAGTTGTTTAAAGGAGAATTATATTCTTAAAGGAATAAGATTATGAACTACGGAAGCGTTCTAAAATGAGACACTCGAACATTGGAAATTCGGCAAACTTAAACATTGGAACAGAATGTTGATACTTGATTTTACAAAGAGAAGTAATTGATTTACTTTAAAAAGATAATCACTCTATGTTCATATACTCTTGGTATTGTGTGGTTTTGTGAAGTAACGATCTTGTAAAGATTTACTGTATGAAGTGCTTTGGGGATAGGTACCCGAACTTGTTAGTAGAAAGTACCTTGTGTGAATAACTTGATTGTATTGGTTTGTGATAGCCTTGTAATACTTTCTTGTTGACTTGATAAGTAAGCATGTTAGGATCTTCGTGTGTTAGTATCTTGTGATTATTATGTGAGGGGGGTCACTCCTGTTGTGCTTACGTTGTTAAGCGTTAAGCGATTATCTTGTTATTGTATCACATACCCGCGACTTATTATACAGGGCTTGCCACCCTTGATGCGGGTCTTTCACGGCTATCACGGTCCTCGTGACTATGCGGTCGCGGTAGCTCGAGATTTGATCATTCGGGTGTTTAGCGATGCGGGGATTCCTATGCGATGCATTGAGACTATGCGGTCTTTTGAGACTATGCGGGTTGCGGGAGCCTAGGAAGATACCGAGGTTGTTGCGCCCGATGCGGGGTATACCTCGGTGATGCAGGACCATGATTCGAGGAATACCTCATGCGGGTCCGTGTGTGACCTATCGCGGGCTGCGAGAGTTCGAGAATACGCCAAGCATTGATATTGCGGGCGAGTGGCGGCCGATCATGTGGTGCGGTCTAGAAAGACCTCGGGATCTGATTTGTGGTATTTTTGTGCATGGGTCTTAGTAGTCGGCTATGCCTTCGCACTTGCCCCGTGCGGTTTTATTGTGATAACTTTGAGGCGTGAGTCCGACTTGACATATTTGCTTATTTATTGTGGTGTAGTTTGCTTATCATACATGTCTCTGCTTTATAGACTATTATGATTTCATTTACGATATTTTTAGTTTCACATACTCGGTACTGTCTTGACCTCCTTCGAAGTGCGTTCATGCCGCGAGTTGAGGTACACGATCGTTGATCCTAGCTCTCGAGTCCGCGATTTGGCGTTTGGGAAGCTCGTTTCTCGGAGGCTTATCGATGGTATAGTCCTGTCGTAGTAAGTGTTTACATTCGGGGTTTGGCGGGGCCCCTGTCCGCCATAGTTGTCGTATCATTTCTTAGAGTGCAGAAATCTTGTTGTGGCGGGGTTTGTAAAAGGATTAAGCTGTTCATTTGTAAAGAGTTGATGGTTATATATATGCGAAAGGCAAGTTTTCCTGATTATTGTTTTATATTTACATTATCTCGTATTTGTTGTTTTATGTTCGCCCGATTACTCGATGTTGTGTCACTAGGGTGCCCGGTAAGGCACGATCCACGGGCCCGATTTAGTCGTGACAAAGTGGTATCGAGCGATTAATCCTCGGAAAGTGTCTGACCGTATCGATGAGAGTCTTGATTATCGGTGTGTTGTGCACCCACGATAATCGGAGGCTATAGGATATTTAGGATTGGTTTCTATTCTTCTCACTCTGAGATCGTGCCTTAGAGCTGTGTTGTAAGTTGGACCTCTCGCGAAATTCTTTCCCTATCGTTATGCCTCGCGTGGGCAACCGGGCGGGAGGGCAAGGCGTAGGAGGCTGAGTAAATTCAGAGGGTTCGTGGGCGCAGCCCAATCATTACCTAGGGTAATGCTTCATTCGAGGATTTCTGCGACGTCACTAGCCCCGATAAAGTTTAGCGTGGCGGTTCTGCTGCGGCCATGACATTTGAACGCTTTAGTTCACGGCAGAAACGATGAAATTAGATTGCGAAGGCGACCGCATTTACTAGCTATGGATTTGGCTACGGAGAGTATACCGATGTATCGCGAGTCTTGATGACTACCTAAGAGAAGGGTGTGCAAGAGTAATCCTTGATTGAAGCGAGCATGGCACGTATGCGGGCTTATGCGCGAGCGAAAACATAGAGATCGGCGGGTTAACGAGGGCGGCGAGAAGAGGCGAGCGGCAAGGTCCTTTGGTAACTTTAGGCGAGTCGCCTCGCGGCCAATAGATTATGCACCTCCACGATGCAGTGGTCTTCACGGATTTGGGGCGTTCGGAGTATGCGGGGAGTTGGTCGAACTCCGGGGCTTAGGTTCACGATGTGACGTCATCGGGAATGTCGTCTTTTAGTTGGTACTTGTTGTACTGCGGCCGTCGAGGCCATGTGTCGAGAAAGTGACCTAGTAGGAGGACTTTGCCTTGATGCGGTGGGTAGTTCGTCACCTTCCTAGCTATCGCCTACTGCAGGCGAGTTTGATTAGAACGACTAAGGGGAATGAAACATGAGTTCTGAGATAGATCTTTAACCCTCTAGAGTTCGGTATGTGTGATAAGATGGGTATATCATAAGTGCTATGTTTTGATAGCGAGTGTTAATGTTGTGATTAGAAATCTTGGTTAGCTAACCAAGTAAGATTTGGGGGATAGAAAAGTGTGAACCTTAGAGTTTTATACGTAGAGATCTTAGAGGTAAGGCCATCTCGATGTAAAGGTGTAGTGTTGTGTTTGATCCTTATTGGAGTGCATAGTGCCGTGAGCTACGTTCGGGATAGGTCCTAAGTAGTGTGAAATGAAAGGGTAGTTGAGCTAAGAAGACGCTAGGTTTCGTAATGTGTTTAGTGAGATTGTTGGATCGGGAGCTAGTATTTTTGCGTGTTCTTGGGTCGGGTTGGGGCCGTTGGTCAACCCGCGGTAGGTTTGGTGGTGGGGTCGGTTTGTGGTGGTCCGCCTTGTGTTAGGGGTTACGAGGGTGTTAGGCCCAAGTTTAGTTAACCAGCGTACGAGTTCGTGGATGCGTTCGACCAGTGGTCGGGCCGATGGGGGCAGCCCATCGTGTTCTTCGGTCGGGACCGTTCACTCGGCAGTGTTGATTTATCAGAAGAGGTTGTAAGGTTGCACGGGGTGCCTACCTTTACCTTATAGCGATGATGGAGCCAGTTACGGCTGTTTTGTTTGGAAGTTTTCAGAGCATGTGCTAAGAACTTCGGTGAGTCTCGAATCGCATTCGCCCCAGGGCGGTGTGGACTTGAGGGTAGTTGTGAGACTGTTGTCTCTGTAGAGAGGCGTTTAAGCTACCATTTCGTGTTCGAGATGTCGCCTTATGAAGCCTTGTAAGGCGGAAGTGTAAGTTCTTGATCGATTGGTTCGATGTTGGCAAGGTTGAGATTGGTGCGAGCTTGTTCCGGCAGTGTGGATAGTGAAGCTTGGCTAGAGGTTACGCGGCTCGAGTTATCGTGCGGATAAGCGGCGGCGGCAGAGTTCGAGTTGGTGGTCGGTCTTGAAGGTACCACCGGTTAGGTGTGACGAGTTTTGGGAAAGCAGAGGAACTTAGCGAGTTACTTTGGGCCTTTGTGAGTTCATGTGAAGAATAGGCGGGTTGCCTATATGTTAGCATTTGTCGTCCGACTTAGGAGCGGGGCGTCCGTCTTTTCGTTTTGTTATATTCGGGAAAGTATCGAAGATCCGTCAGTGTTCGATTAATGATGACCACGTTAGAGATAGTAACCGAGTTTTGAATCTTGAGCGATGCTCGAAATATGGTAAGAGTTCGAGTGTCACGACACCTCGAGGATCGCGAGCGGCGGTACCATTGTTGGGTCGTCGGAGCAAGGCTCGCGACAAAGTGACAAAGTGGTGTCATTTGGTGATGTTAGAGGTGTTTCCTCGTGGACTTGGATGTAAGTTTTTATGTGCGGGTGTTTACGTGGCGGATGTGGCGAGGATTGTGCTCGTAAGTATAGTAGTGGTAGCGCGTTTGTTTTGAGACTTAGAAGGAACATTCGGGACGAATGTTTCTAAGGAGGAGAATGTTATACCGTATTTCAGTATATGCGTGGGGCGTGCGTGAAAATTTGAAACTTGTACTAAGGCTTGGCGAATTAATTTTGTTCACAACACGTTTAGAGTCGTTTTTCGAAGCGTTTTCACGACTTCGTGGGGAATTTCCGGCTATGTCATTTCTAATTTTTGCGGATTTTTCCGAGAGGCGAAACATTTTGGACCAACGGGAGGCGACACTGGCACCTCCATTGGTGGACTTGAGCGTCCATTTGGGCGATTTGGACAAAGTGGAGCACGTTTTTGGTGCCTTGGAAAAGTCAAGGAGTTGGTAGGATATTAGTGTTGGTAAATCATATCCCTACACTTGACTAACACATGGATTTATCATGGCGTTTGGTTGTCCATACCTTGACCAATAAATACCACATAAGGTTGAAGACTTCTTCAAAAATGCCTAAGTCTTGTGAGCTCTTCCTCCTCCCTTCACCTCGTTCTCGTCCTTTCCCCTCGGCGAGAGCCCTCCCTCGAGTTGGCCTTGTGGCGAGACTTCACCCCTCCTTGTGGTGTTGTTCTCGTATTATGTACCCCCTTTGTGGTGTAGAAATACTCTCAAAAGTATTGTTATAATGCCCAAATTACCTTAGCCATATACCTTGTTGTATTCTAAGGTTATACTATCTGAAAAGCCCGAAAATACTATTATACTTCCGTCGGTCCACAAAACCGAAACCACAGGAAAATCTCCATAGTCCGTTGGAGTATTGTGTAGAAGTTGGTTAGAACTTCTAAGGGTGGTTTAGAGCGGGTTGGGCTCGGAGTTGGAGCTAAGCGATTGCCCGGGATCGACTTTAAGCTAGGATAATTATGGGCTTATCGAGGTAATTATCTTGTCCATATTGTAATTGGAAATTACATGATTGCTTGAATATATAGTTGAAGTATACTATATAATAGAACGAACGTAGTTATCGGCAATGTCTTTTGACTTAAGCTGAATAATACTTACAATGTCTTTGCGACTTAAGCTGAATTTAAAGAAGTCTTGAATTGTAATTACATAGGTGTATTACGAGACTTGTGTAGTAGTACCATGGAGTAGAGTTGTACAGTTAGTTAGATTTATAACCCCGGTTGGCTTGGTAGCGGCCTCGATAGAGGAGGAGATTTCTGTTGTTGCGGGGAGGTCTTTGCCAATTTTCGGTAGAATGTTCTGAAGAGACCTAATGTTAATAAGCGCGCTTGTGGCCTTATAGGTGGGAGTACTACGTGTGGCGCGATCTGCTTGGCTTAGGAGTAGCCGACGGTTGGAGCGTTTTGCTATTAGTCGATACTCGTCGCGAGGTATGTGAACCTCTTCCTATCTCTTCTAGCATGATATGTGTGAACTATGTAGCGGTAGGCGTCGTGCTAAATGTATTTGATTGGTGTAAAACATAAAGTGTTATAACGGCTTTATGGGAAGTTGGTTATAACGACTTTATGTTGGTTAGAAAATACATGTGGTTTTAAAGGTAAGCGATTTGAACTATAAGCGGCTTGTTATGTGTTAATAAAGAACTTGAAGTATTTCAAAAGATTTTGAATCATTTTGAAAGAAGAAGTAATACTTGGTTTTGAAAACTTAAGAGTTATACTAGCTTTATGGGAGGTTAGGTATAACGGCTTAAGAATGTTTCTTGATTTGGAAATCGAATGTGTATCGACAAACCACTGCGGCGTTAATAAAAGGAAATGTTACGACTAATTAAGTATTAATAAAACCGAGAAACTTCCATCGGCATAGAAACTAAGATGAGACAAAATGATATTTCTAGATCATGGTCTTGTAATAAGATTGTTATAAACAAGAATATCCTACTCACATGTAAGGCTTAGGTTTCTCAGATTGTTTAAAGGAGAATTATATTCTTAAATGAATAAGATTATGAACTCTGAAACCGTTCTAAAATGAGAAACTCGAACATTGGAAATTAGGCAAACTTAAACATTGGAAAAGAATGTTGCTACTTGATTTTACAAAGAGAAGTAATTGATTTACTTTAAAAGATAATCACTCTATGTTCATATACTCTTTGGTATTGTGTGGTTTTGTGAAGTAACGTATCTTGTAAAGATTTAATGTATGAAGTGCTTTGGGGATAGGTACGAACTTGTTAGTAGAAAGTACCTTGTGTGAATAACTTGATTGTATTGGTTTGTGATAGCCTTGTAATACTTTCTTGTTGACTTGATAAGTAAGCATGTTAGGATGCTACGTGTGTTAGTATCTTGTGATTATTATGTGAGGGTCCTCTGTTGTGCTTACGTTGTTAAGCGTTAAGCCCGTTATCTTGTTATTGTATCACATACCCTTGACTTATTATACAGGGCTTGCCACCCGATGCGGTCTTTACGGCTATCACGGTCCTCGTGACTATGCGGTGCGGTAGCTCGAGTTGATCATTCGGGTGTTTAGCACGATGCGGGGATTCCTATGCGGTCTGTTGAGACTATGCGGTCTTTTGAGACTATGCGGGTTGCGGGAGCCTAGGCGAATCGAGGTTGGCGCCCGATCGCGGGGTATACCTCGAGTGATGCAGGACCGTGATTCGAGAATACCTCATGCGGGTCGTGTGTGACCTATGCGGGCTGCGAGAGTTCGAGGAATAGGCAGCGGTGATATTGCGGGCGAGTGGCGGCCCGATCATGTGGTGCGGTCTAGAAAGACCTCGGGATACGGTTGTGGTATTTTTGATGCGTGGGTCTTAGTAGTCGGCTATGCCTTCGCGCTTGCCGTCACGGTTTTATTGTGATAACTTTGAGGCGTGAGTCCACGACTTGACATATTTGCTTATTTATTGTGGGTATAGTTTGCTTATCATACATGTCTCGCTTTATAGACTATTATGATTTCATTTCTGATATTTTTAGTTTCACATACTAATTGTTGTCTTGACCTCGCCGAAGTGCGTTAAATCTGCGCGAGTTGAGGTACACGATCGTTGATCCTAGCTCTCGGAGTCACGATTTGAGCGTTTGGGAAGCTCCGTTTCTCGGAGGCTTATCGGTGGTATAGTCCCGTCGTAGTAAGTGTTTACATTCGGGGGTTTGGCGGGCCACTGCCATAGTTGTCGTATCATTTCTTAGAGTGCAGTAATCTTTGTTGTGGCGGGGTTTGTAAAAGGATTAAAATTCGTTCATTTGTAAAAGAGTTGATGGTTATATATATGCGAAAGGCAAGTTTTCCTGATTATTGTTTTATATTTACATTTATCTCATGTTGTTGTTTTATGTTCCGCGATTACTCGATGTTGTGTCACTAGGGTGCAGGGTAAGGCACCATCACGGGCGGTTTGGTCGTGATTTAGCTCCTACTCGTGCTCCCGTTCCAAACAACCTTTAGAAGTTCTACGCAACTTAACTTAATACTCGACCAACTATGAAGATTTTCCTAGGGTTTCGGTTTGAGACAAAAAGGACATACGGTAGTATTTAAGACTCTACGTATAGAGTATCTTTGGAATACTACAAGGTATACGGCTAAGGTAATTTGGGTATAACAACAATACTTTTGAGTATTTCTACCAAGAGGGGTATTTATACGAGACAACACCACAAAGGGGTGTATACCCTCGGCCAACCCAGCTGGGGTACTCGGCCGGGGAAGGGCTCGGCGAAGGCCCTCAAAGGGGAGAGGCTGGGGCGAGAACCACACTGAGGAGGAGGATTTTAACACTTAGGAAATTTTAGGAATGGATGAAGAAGTCTTCCAAAGGGGTATTTATAGTACAAGCGAGGTGACCAATGGCGAATCATGCCAAGTGCAAGGCAAGTGTAGGGCCAAGATTCACCCATGTGTCCTTATCCATCTACCACCAAAATATCCTACCAACCCGACCAACAAGGCCACCAATCGTCCACTTTACGCTGATGAGAGGGTGCCAAGTGTCGCCTCTCGTTGGTCAAAATGTTACGTCTCGGAAAAATCCAAAAATTAGAAATAGCCAGGCCGAATTTTCCCCATCGCAAGTTATGTAAAATGTTTGAAAAAACGACTCTAATCGGGTGTTGTGCAAAGTAAAATCGCCAAGCCACTTTAAAAGCCCAAACTTTTCTCGTGCGTCGCCGTGCATACTGAAATACGGGTATAACATTCTCCTCGTAGAAACATTCGTCGAATGTTCCTTCTAATCTCAAAGCGACGGCGCGATATAGCCTTCACTACTATAATTACGAGAACAAACACGCGCTGTACGAAACACGCCAAAATACTTACATCCACGTCACGAAACACCTCTAACACCTGTCACCTCTCAAGGGTCAGAATATACTTCTTGCGCCTTCTTTTACAAAGAAATGATCACATCTATGCTTGCCATACATGCTCGCTTCTTCCGATACCACTTTTGTCACTTTGCGAGGTTAGTGTCACTCGTGACCCAACAAATGGTGCCGGACTGCATCGATCACGAGGATGTCGTGCCACCTTGTACACTCGAACTCTTTCTCATAACCTACCATTTTTTATTCTTGCCCGGTTCCAAATCTAAGGTTATTATCTCCAACTTGGTCATCATTAGCGGGAACACTGGATGGATCTCGATTTCCTTCGAACATAACCACGAAAGACTAGGCCTTGCCTCACAAGTCGGACGGCAAATGCTAACATATAAGCACGGCCTATCCGCCTCATGAAAAAGGCCCAAAGTAACTCGGGCTAAGCTTCCTTTGTTTTCCAAAACTCGTCACACACCCTATCAGGGTGGTACCTTCAAGAAGACCGGCCGTCCTGAACTCTAAGCGTCGTCGTAGATAATCCATACGATTTCTACGGTGCCAAAAACCTCTTACAGATAAGCTTCACCCGATCCGGTCTGTTGGAACAAGCTGAACCAACTATCTGAACCTTGCCACCATCAAACCAAACGGCCGTGACTTACACTTCCGCCTACTGAAGGCTTCATAAGGTGACATCCGAATCTGAAATGGTAGCTTAACGCGCTCCTCCAGAGACAACAATCCCGCAACTACCGAAATCCACGCCGGCGAGGCGTGAATGCGGTCGAGACTACGAGTTCTTAACCTGCTGATAAAACCTTTAGAAAGCGAAAATAGCCACAACACGGAAGCGGCTTTGTCATAAGGTGAAGGTAGGCACCGTCTGACCTGACCTTTACGATAAAACAACATTTGCGAATAAGCGGTCGGCCGAAAAACACGATGGGCTGCCCCGTCGCCCAACTTTGGTTGAGCGCGTCCACGAACTTCGTCTGTTGGTTAACTAAACTTGGGCCTAACACCTCGTGACCCTACCTCGGCGGGACCACCACAAGCAGACCCCACCACCATACGGGCGGGTTGACCCGCGTGGCCTCACGGCGAGTGTAACGCGATATACTAGCTCCCGATCCGGAACAATCTCACTAATCACGTTCACGAAAACCTAGTGGTCTTCTTAGCTCAACTACCCTCTTTCATTCCACACTACTCGGGGACTTATCACACAATATATCTCATGTGCACTATGTACTCAGATAAGGATTAAACATAACCCTACACCTTTACTGAGATGGCCTTACCTCACAAGGTTTACGTATAAAACTTTAAGGCTCACGCTTCTATCCCCAAATCTTACTTGGTTAACTAACCAAGATTTCTAATCACCGTATACACAATGCTATCAGGTAACACTTAAGGTATACTCCTTATCACACATACTATTCTAGAGGGTTAAGGATATACCTTTTTCTCTTCGCTTCACTCCTTAGTCGTTCTAATAAAACACCTTGCGTAGGCGCATAGCTATGGAAAATGACGAACTACCACGATCACGAAGTGAGTCCTCCTACTAGGATATCCCCGACACTGCCCTGACGGCGTAGTGATGCAACAAGTACCAACTAAAAACGACATCCCGGGATGGCGCTGTCACGTGTGAACCACAGGAAAAAGCGAATCGGTGGCTGGAACCTAAGTGTAGCGTGAGCGGAAGCTCGAGCTCGACCAACTCCGTACCGAGCGTCACGAACCAGCGGAGGACCACTGCGCGTGGTGGATGTGCATATATCTAATTGGTGAGGCGGTCGCCTCGAAAGTTACCAAAGGACCTTCATTACGGCCTCTTACATTGTCCTTGGTTAACCGTCGATCTCTCGTTTCTTGGCTGCTCTTGCATAAACCCGCGTACACAGGCCATGCTCGAAACAATGAAGAATTTCTCTTTTGACCACTATCTTAGATAGTCGTCAAGACTTCGGTACATCGGTATACTCTCTAGCCAAATCCATAGTTAGTAATAGGGTCGCCTCTTTGCGATCTATTCTGTCGATCGTGGGCGAAGGTTCAAATGTCATGCGCGATGAGCGCGCGCCGTGCTAAACTCTTTGGGGCTAGTGGCGTCGCAGAACTCTCGAATGAAGCACTACCTAGGTAATGATTGGGCTATGCCTCGTAACCTCTGTACTCTGCTCGGCTCCATAGCTGCGCGCCTCACGGGCTCGGGTTGCCTACGCGGAGGCATAGCGGTAAGGGAAAGAAATACGTTAGAGGTCGACTACAACTTACGGCTCTAAGGCACGATCTCGGAGTGAGAAGAATGGAAACCAATCCTAAATATCCTATAGCCTCACGATTATTGATGTAGTGCGCGACACCGATAATCAAGACTACTAGATACGGTGTGTAGACACTTTGCGATGATTAATCGCTCACGATACCACTTTTGTCACGACCGGTCGGCGTGGTATTGCCTTACACGGCACCCAGTAGTCATACATCGTCGGAGAAAATCAGCGGAACATAAAACAATAACATGAAGCCAATGCAATAAGGCGGTGAAATAAGAAGCAAAGAACTAAAGCGGTTACCTTTAGTATATATAAATAACATGAGCAGTTACATCCCATTACAACCCGCCCTACAAGATTACTGGACCTCTGCGAATGATGTGACAATCGACGGGACGGGGCCGTCGTACCACGAATGTAGCACCTACGCAGGGGACTATACGAATAAGCCTCGAGAAACGGAGCTTCCCAAACGCTTGTGACCCTAGGCGAGGATCAACGGCGGTGTACCTTTTACTGCGGCATGACGCGGCCCGAAGTCGATCTGGCAATTACGAGTATGTGGCGAAAATCGTAAATGAAATCATAGTAGTCTATATAAAGCGGGAGACATGTATGATAACGGACTACGATTCTGATAAATAGCGATCGTATCGATCGGGGACTCGCCTCAAAGTCATCACTCCAAATATAACAATGGGTCTCGCGCAACATCAATCATGCGTGGAATACCGCCAGCTTGCGTGATCATGATATAAAAGCACCAAGGAATACATGAACACGGTCCGCTATGTATCAAAAAAAACCGTGCGGGGTAAATGCGAAGGCATAGCCGACTACTAAAACCACGATTACAACAAGGTCATAAAGCGTATCATGATTTGTCTAGACGTCGCATGATCAAAGCCGCCACTCGCGCGATATCTAATGTGCGCGTCACTGAACTTCCGCGACTCGCGCCAAGGCTCGATGGCCCGCGAGGTATTCCCGCATCGGTAGCTACTCCCGGCATCGTCTGGACTCGATCCGCGTAGCCACATAGACCGCATGACCATAAAGGCGCCACTAACACGGAACTCGCGATTCGCCCTACGGACCGCGTAGGTAGTCTCGAATCATAGGTCCATCGACCCGCTGAGTCTACCGCGTCGGGCGGCTTAACCGGAATCATCTCGAGATGAGTGATGTATAATACCAACATAACAGTTTATCGTTTAAACAACATAAGCACAATCAAGGGAAACCCCTTTACACAAACATCACAAGATACTAACACACGTAGCATCTAACATGTTTATTTATCAAATCAAACAAGAAAGTATTTACAAGGCTATCACAAACCAACACAATCAAATTATTCACACAAGGTACTTTCTACTATATGATTAACAAGATCGGGTTTTTATCCCCAAGTACATACATTAACTCTTTAAGAGATATGTTCTTTCCTGAAATAGTCACACAATACTCGTAGTATATGAAAATAGATTGATTATCTTTTGAAATAAATCAAAACACTTCTCTTTGTAAAATCAAGTAAAACATTCTTTTCCAAGCGTTCAAGTTTGCCTAATTTCAATTACTCATGTTTCATTTTGAAAGGTTTCGTAGTTCATAGTTTTAATCCCTTAAAACAATTTGAGAAACATATACCTTATGTGTGAGTAGGTTATTCTTGTTCATAACAATCTTATTACAACAGCCATGATCTAGGAAATGTAATATCATTTTGTCTCATCTTAGCTTCTGCGGATGGAAGTTTCTTGGTTTTAATAATACTTTATTAGTCAAAACATTTCCCTTTATTAGCGCTGCTGTGGTTTGTTCGATACTTATTCTGATTTCCGAAATCAGTAAAACATTATTCCTTTTGAAAACCAAGTACTCATTACTCACGAATGAGGTTTCACACTTTTTAACAAAATTCAATTAAGTCAAGTCTCTTATCTTCTTAAATCAATAAATCATTCTTTTTATCTCTCTTAAGCCGTTATACCTAACTTCCCATAAAGCTAGTATAACTCTTAAGCCTTTTTAAAACCAAGTATTACTCTTCTGTTAAAATGATTCAGTATTCTTTTGAAATACTTCAAGATTATTCAGGCTTAAGTCAAAAGACATTGTCGTAATTATTATTCAGGCTTAAGTCCGGAGACATTGCCGTAATTATTATTCAGTTAACACACGTACGTCTACCGTACTATATATATATTCTTTAAAATATCATGCTCAAGAGGATAGGAAGAATCACATACCTCGCGACGATTATCGACTATTAGCAAAACGCTCGACTATAACGGCTAGCCTTGTCCACCTTCCAGTAGCACATGCTACGTAACATTCAACCTATAAAGGTTATACAAGTCTATCAAAGTCTAGACTACTCGGTAGAATAAATCTGAATCTGATCCTACGGAAAATCGGGCGACTTCCCTATCAGTCAACTACACAAGTCTCATGTCTGATCCTACGTAATTCTGATTCGATTCTTCTTTAAATTCGGGCTTAAGTCCAAAGACATTGCGCAAAAATTATTCGATTATATATAGTATACTTCAACTATATATTCCTCTGACATGTATTTCCAATTACAATAGGGGATAAGATAATTACCTCGATAAGCCCATAATTATCCAAGTAAAAATGTCGATCCTTAGCAATGTTTCTCTCCTACTCGGTGCTCAGCTCCAAACAACCCTTAGAAGTTCTCATAACTTCTTCTTAATACTCAACCAACTATGAAGATTTTCCTAGGGTTTGGTTTGAGACAAAAAGGATATCTGGTAGTATTTTTGACTCTACGTATAGAGGTATCTTTGGAATACTACAAGGTATACTAAGGTAATTTGGGTATAACAACAATACTTTTGAGAGTATTTCTACCAAGAGGGGGTATTTATACGAGACAACACCACAAGGGGGTGTATACCCGCCAACCCCACTGGGGGTACTCGGCTAGGGCGGGAAGGGCTCTCGGCGAGGCCTCTCAGGGGAGGAGGCTAGGGCGAACCACGCTCTGAGGAGGGAGGATTTTAACACTTAGGAAATTTTAGGAATGGATGAAGAAGTCTTCCAAGGGGTATTTATAGTACAAGCAAGGCGACCAATGGCCAAGATCATGCAAGTGCAAGGCAAGTGTAGGGCGATTCACCCGTGTGTCCTTATCCATCTACCACCAAAATATCCTACCAACCCCTTGACCAACAAGGCCACTAATCGTCCTTTACGCTGATGAGAGGTGCCAAGTGTCGCCTCTCGTTGGTCCAAAATGTTACGTCTCGGAAAAATCCAAAAATTAGAAATGACATAGCGGAATTTTCCCGCATGAGTTATGTAAAGCGTTTAGTCGGCGACTCTAATCGGGTGTTGTGCACAAAGTAAAATCGGCCAAGCCACTTTAAAAGCCCAAACTTTTCTACGTACGTCCTTACGTACATACTCTGGAAATACGGGGTATAACAAACTCAGAAAGTCTCGTAGCCTCAAACTATCCGATCTCGGGTGAACCATGGGTACTACTGGAACTGGAACTGCTGCATCCAGCCTATCCTCATGTCTGGCCACGATCACGGCGATGGCGAGCGTCTCTTTGTACCCCAACTCCTGCTCCAGTGGGGTGGAGGCTCAGTGCGTGGTCTCGGAACTTCTTTGTGGCTCTAAACTCTCTTTGGGCTGGCGTGTTATACCAGTAGTTGCGAGGGTATGTATGTGAGGGCGTGCGTCACGAGAGTACTGTGAAATTTTGAAAAGAAAGAAAGATGTGAGTTTTTCACGGAAAAGTTTAGGTTATTTGTGAAGAAAAAGGTTCGTTAATGGGAATTGGATTCCCAGTTTGGTATTTGGACTTCATAGATTATATTAGAATTTTGAGATTTTATTTTGGAAATGGTCACGTGGGGCCCAGGAGAAATTCTGGTTTTGTGAACGCTTTGTTTTGAGATTTCGGTATTTTGGATATTTTGGAAGACGAAATATTAGGCGAATCGGGGCGACACGTGTCACCCCCGTGTGGCACCATGGCGATTTTACACTTGTGCGCAACACGGTTAGAGTCGTTTTTAAACGAAGCGTTTTGCGTAACTTGCGAAGGAAAATTCGGCTATGTCGTTTTGTATTTTTGCGGATTTTCCGAGAGGCGAAACATTCGGACCAGCGGGAGGGTGACATGTGTCACCTGCATGATGAAGCATGTGGGCGTGACTTGGCGAGTGAGGGCAAGTTGTGCTAGATATTTGTGTAGATATTTGTGAGGGTTTTAAGGAGTAGGGTCTCGGGTGCACTTGGCTTGATCTTGGCCTTACACTTGCCTTGCACATGGCTTGATCTTGGCCATTGGTTGGCCTTTGGTTTTGCTATAATTACCACTCAGCGTGAAGACTTATTCATTCCTCCTCACTGTCTAAGTCTTGAAATCCCTCCTCCTCTAGTAGCTCTCGTCCTAAGCCTCTCCCCTCCCTCAGCGGCCTTTGGCCGAGAAGGTTCCACACTTGTGGTGCTAGTAGTGGGTACCCACTGCTAGTTGTTTCGTATAATACCACTTGTTGTGGTATAGAAATACTCCCTAGTATTGTTATAATGCCCAAAATACCTTAGCCTTGTACCTTGTAGTATTCCAAAGATACCTCTTTCGTAGAGTCGAAATACTACCTTTTGTCCTTTAGTCTCAATGAAACCCTAAGGAAATCTTAGTTGGTTGAAGTATTTGAGTGAAGTTAGTTAGAACTTCTAAGGGTTGTTTAGGTGGTTTGGGCGCGGGTGGAGCTAAACCTTGCTCGGGATCGACGTTATAACTTGGATAATTTTGGGCTTGTCGAGGTAATTATCTTGTCCTCTATTGTAATTGGAAATTACATGTTTGTTAGAATATATAGTTGAAGTATACTATATATGGAACTATACTTAGTATTCGGCAATGTCTTTTGACTTAAGCTTTGAAGAATAAAGCTGAATCGAATGTATTTACATAGGGTGTATTGCGATGAACTTGTGTAGAATTGTACGTCCAGGTTAGGCGTGTAAACCCACTGGTTGGCTTGGTAGCGGCCATGATAGAGAGGAGATTTCTGCTGTTGCGGGAGAGTCTTTGCGAATTTTCTATAGAAAGATAGAAACTTGTGTTTTGGGGTTAATAGGCGTTTGTGACCTTTATAGGTGAAAGTACTAAGAGTAGCGTATTACCTCGAGAGTGGAAAGGGCTAGCAAGGTTGTAGTACTTGGAGCATTTTGCTTATTGTCGATAAATCGTCGCGAGGTATGTGAACCTCTTCTATCTGTTCTAGCATGATTGTTGTGAACTATGTAGTACGGTGAGCGTCACATGTGCTAAGTGATTTGGTTGGTTTAAAACATAGGGTGTTATAATAGCTTTATGGGAAGTTAGTTATAACGACCTTATGTAGGTGAAAATGGTTTACTGATGTTAGAAGTTAAGAGACTTGATCTTATAAGATAAGAGACTTAACTTATTTGTTTTAATGTGGATGTTTGTGTGAAACCTCATTCGTGAGTAATGAGTACTTGGTTTTTAAAGGGATAATGTTTTACTGATTTCGGGAATCAGAATGTGTATCGACAGACCATTGCAGCGTTAATAAAGGAAAATGTATTGAATAATGATGTGTTGTATTAAAAACAGTAGAAACCTCCATCTGCATAGAAGCTAAGATGAGACAAAATGATATTATATTTTCTAGATCATGGTCTTTGTAATAAGATCGTTATAAACAAGAATAAACTACTCACATATATGACATATGTTACTCAATTGTTTTAAAAGAGATTAAGACTATGAGTTATGAAACCTTTCTAAAATAAGTGACTTGAGCATTTGAAAATGAGAAGCTTGAGTAATTGAAACTAGTAAGCGGAACTTAGGAAAAGAATGTTGTTACTTGATTTTAAAAAGGGAATGTGGGTTGGTCATTCTAATACTACGGGTATCGGGTGACTTTTATAAAAGTAATGGATCTCTTTTAAAAGAACTTAACGTATGTAGTACTTTGGGGTTAAGAACCCGGACTTTGGCATAAAATGAAAGTACTTTGTGTTGTTGTGAAACTTGCCTATGCTTGTTGTTGTGAAACTTGCCTATGCTTGTGATGATAGCCTTTGTTGTACAAGTGTGGTATTTACGTATTCCGCGTCTCTCGATAAGGCGGTTGACTTATTGAGAACTTTTGGGGCGTCTTTGGCGGTGATGGAGAATTCCGGGTATGTTTCCATTTTGATTCTTGTCTTGTTGTTGATATCACATGGGCGTATCTGCCGTCTGATATTCGGGGCATGCGGCCCGTGCGGCGGGTTGATTACCGATATATGGTTATTCTGCGCAACATGGGCGTGTCTGCCGTCTGATGTTAGGGGACATGTGGCCGTGCGGCGGGGTTGACCACCCGATATATTGTTGTGAGGTTACATGGGCGTATCTACCGTCTGATTCCGGGCATGTGGCCGTGCGGCCTTGTTATTATTGTTTGATCATGGACATGTCTACACGTCTGATATTCGGGGCATGCGGCCGTAATGCGAACATGATGGATGTTGTGGGCGTGAGACCCGTAGTTATATTTGGTGGTGACTTTGAGGCGTGAGTCACGACTTGACATATTTGTTTTTATGTTGTGAGCTGTAAGTTTGGTTATCATACATGTCTCGGCTTTTATAGACTAGTATGATTTCATTTCTGATATTTTCTGATTTCACATACTTGGTACTGTTATCTTGACCTCCTTGAGGCTGCGTTCATCTGCAGTAGAATACATCGATCGTGGATCCCGCTCTTGGGATCACGATTCAGCGTATTGGGAAGCTCGTTTCTTGAGGCTTATCTTTTAGTATGTGTTCCTGAGTTGTAGGTTCTTGTACATTCGGGGTATGGCGGGGCCACTGTCCGTCATAGTCGTTGTAAATCTTAGAAGTGCAGTAATCTTGTTGTGGGCGGGGTTGTAAAGGATTAAAGCTATTCGGTTTTATGTATATCTGAAAGCAACCGTTTTGGTTGGCTTTGTTATTATTATATCTCTTGTTTCATGACTCATGATTTTATTTTCCGCTGGTTTTCTCTGATGTTGTATCACTATGGTGCCCGGGATAAGGCACGATGCGGGCCGGGCAGTCGTTCTGTGGCGTCATAAATTCGTGCGAAGCACTATCTCGAGTAATGGCCAGGGCTGCGCCTCGTACTCCTCTGTATCCTACTAGACTCCACTGCTGCCTTGCCCGTCAGGCGGGTTGCCTTGCGGCGGAGAGCATAAGCGGTAAAAGCGAAATCGTCGGAGGGTCGACTTATAACACGGCTCAGGCACGATCTCGGAATAAGAAGAATGGAAACCAATCCTAAATGTCCTGCGACCTCACGATTATAGATGTGGTGCGCAACGCCGATAATCAAGACTTCTACTAGACAGATGCATGGAGACACTTTCAGAGATTAAGCGCTCGATACCACTTTTGTCACGACCGATCCGGGCGTGGTAGTGCCTACCGGGCACCTATTGATCTGACATCGAGAGAAAAACCAGCGGAAATAAAACATCTGATATGAAACAAGAGATATGATAATAAAGCAGGCCCAAAGCGGTTGCCTTGCGTATATCTGAAATTGAGCAGTTACATCCTTTACAGCCACGCGCACGGTACTCTGACCTCAGAATGTAACAACAACTATGGCGGGGCCAGGCCGCCATACCACAGAATGTACAAGAACCTACAACTCGGAAGCATGCAGATAAGCCTCGGAAGCAAGCTTCCAATCTGTTGACTGTGATCCTATGGCGAGGATCAACAGCCGATGTACCTCTACTGCGGCATGAGCGGCCCCGAAGAGGTCGATCAACCAATTACAGTATGTGGCGGAAATCGTAGCGAAATCATAACGTCTAAAATAAAGCAGGAGACATGTATGATAACAAAACTACAGTTCACGACATAAAGCGATCATGTCGAGTCGAGGACTCGCGCCTCGAAGTCATCCTGCGTACGTGGAACTCCATCCTCAGCTGCCGTGCAATCTAGGTATAAATGCGTGTGATCGTATAACATGTCTCGGCCCGTCATGGACTCGGTGTCGGGTCGTATGGAATACATTCGGTCCGTCTCGTGGACTCGGTATAGAATCGTGTGAAATACATTCCCGATCCGTCCGTGGGCCGCGGTGTCGTGTGAAATACATTCGGTCCATCCACGGGCGCGGTGTCGTGTGAAATATATTCGGTCCGTCCCGTGGGCCAGCGGTGTCGTGTGAAATACATTCCCGGTCCATCCCGTGGATGCGGTGTCGTGTGAAATACATTCGGTCCGTCCAGTGGGCGGTGTCGTGTGAAATACATTCGGACCATCCCGTGGGCGCGGTGTCGTGTGAAATACATTCGGTCCATCCCGTGGGCGCGGTGTCATGTGAAATACATTCTCGGTCCATCCACGTGGGCCAGCGGTGTCGTGTGAAATACATTCGGTCCGTCCGTAGATGCGGTATAGAATCGACCATAACATTTAAGCGTTGTTTTAAAATGATTAAGATAATATCATGCTTTCCTTTTAAATCA